>APFE030889943.1:213668-231303 GCA_000404065.3 Pinus taeda | reverse complement strand
AACATTACAAAGTACAATGCTTATCGCAAGCAATCCAGTACCAGCTCCACCTGTTACACACAATACAGCTCAGATCTAAATCAATCACTGGCTCAGATCTCTTCCTCTTCTTGCCTGCCTCCGCTGCTCAATACCTGCACAAGAACCGGTGATAATTCCAAGGCAGGCACGTCTTTCCTTGGCTAAATCACGTGAGAACAAGCTACAATGTGGGAAAACTCATTGGCATACTCAATCCCCTGATTGTGCAAGATCTGGTGCACAACTATAGTCACAACTGATAGCAATCTGATTCTCTACCACCTGTCCCTGTTGAACTGAACATGCACTGACATGCAACTGAGTTAACTTATGTATTCATTAGTTGTATTATGAGTTAATAACTTGTGAATTAATTAATAACTAATTCACCCAACTCATCTCTAGTCTATTTGCCAGTTAGACTAAATACAACCAGTTTAACAAAGCTAAACTGAACAAAACTCCATCAACTGCACCTCCAGTCCACTAAACTCAACTCACTTGAGTTCTAACTGAAGTCATGCATGCAAATATTCAACTAACCCATAAGAACCACGTATTTCTTTCATGCAATTGCATGTGCCACATCCGTAGCTCGAACTGAAGTGCTCCAAGAGAATAAGACAAAGTTTATAGTCCAAATATTATTGTGAGATAATAATATTTGACTTTTCTAATTTTGACAGCCAATCTAAAAATAGACTTGATCACTCACACTGTGATCACTCACACTTTCATCAAAAATAGAAGTCCATCTATTTTTCCAACTTGATCAATCATCCATAAACAGCAACCTGCAATCCATAGACATGATCCATATGTCTAAAAATAGACATAGTCTAAAAATAGACTTGCGCCAAAAATAGCCTGCGGGCCCACTTACTGAAGGCGACTCCTTTCCACTAAGCTCCATCATCTTGTTGCATTCTCAACAAGCATTTCTTGTTGCACACTTTTCAACAAAAAGGAAAAGGAAGTGTGCCCCTTGGAAGCCTGTAACAGTACACAGCTTGAAAGGAACACATGAGTGAAATGACATGACAAGGTAAGATGCGAAATAATCCACAAGTTAAAGTGATGAGTTAATACAACAACTGACATTCAACAGGATACATACAAATGCAATCGAAACAGTTCATAAACATAAGTGTAAGTTAAATAACATACATTGAAAATACAACAAGAATAGTCCTACTATATTAACAACATATGCATGAAAGTGTGATGGCTCTGATTTTATTATTATAAGTGAAAGTTCCATTAATACATACACCATTGAAGACCACTAGCCCCAATACTGGAACATTACAATGAAGAATGCCTGCTCCTCCAAAGAAGTATACTTTCTCTATGCTATGGAGAAGCCAAGGCTCTTCATAATACTCCCATGCTCTTTCTAAGCCTAAGCCTAGCCAAAATAATGTCTCCAAAAATCCATTTACATGAGTTATTAGATTCTATTTATAACAAGAGCGGTTGACTCTTCAACCCCCCTTTGTGACCTTTGCACTAGCCTCATGATTCTTCAACTTATTTACAAAATGACACATTATATTGCATGATGAATCTTCATTTTCCAATATTGGAACTTGGAATTTCACTTACAACATAATTAAAATTGATATCACATTTTACACTTGTACCCTTATAATACAAAATAGGGCAAAGACAACTTGACAACCTAGCAAGACACAACACTATAGTCCTTGAGTTTGGGAGAATTATAGCTCAACAAACTCCACTTGCTATTTCTTGATCACATAATGGTGCCAAATGTTGGGACAAAAAATAGATATGTTTTCTCCTTGTCAATATCCTAATTTATCATTTCTCTGCATATGTTTATCTTTGTTTTATGGATAAAAATAGAGGAAACAACAACAGAAGTTGGGTAAACTTGATTAATAACAAATTAGATAAACATGGGCGTAGAAAACTAACTTTTATTATCTTTGTATGTAGGGACACAGATTGGACAATAGTTGTTCAATCGACAAGACAACAGAGCTAGTAAAGGAAAAGAGAGAGTGTCCTAAGCATGGAAGAAACCAGAAGACTAGGAGGACCAATGCTATTTTATGATGAAATTAGATCAAGTATTGTGAAATCCTCAGGATCCCCTGATACTAAGGATTCACTTTTATCTATTTAAGTTTCTAAATGTTATATAAAGTCGTAAAGCGAGCTGAACAACTAGTTTAGGAATTCACAAATTGTAACTATTCTTTTTGGACATATAATACTTTCATCTCAGTGATGTTGTAACTCTGTTATTGATTTTAATGAAGAAGACTATGTTTAATTCATAATCGTATTATGAGTATATAACAGCGAGGGCTTATGGAGACTTTGGGACCAATAAATAGAAGATATACTCCTCCAACTATATTATAATTATTTTTGTTTATTCTTCACTATTCACTATTAATAGTTTGCAAAGTTAGTATCATTCTGATTACTATAAGGATTGATGATCCTATCAAGGTTCTAGATTTAGTTATGTGATTATACATGCGTGATGCTCTTTATTTAAATGGTTATGTTATATGTGTGATGCTCTTTCTAGAATTGGTTATTTTCATTCTAGATTGTTGTTCATTCTAAGGTTACACTATCATAGATTTCAAAACTAGAGTGATTGATTTCCATGAGATGTTATATGGTTATTTTCTATTCAATTATCATAAATTTCCTTCATGTTAAATGAGTATGTTTCAGTACAAGTTAGATTGTCAAGTGCGATTCCTTCCATTTGCATTTTGATTCATTTATTTGCATAATAGATTAAGTAGCTTCGAAAGTGTGTTATGAATTTATTTCAGAAGTGTTTGGATTGAATTTAGATAAGTATACATTAGCAATTGCAATGATTCCAATATAGATTGACCTCTGAATTCAGTGCATATATAGTGTTGACACTCTTGAAATAAAAAGACTTGACCTGGGTTGCGAGTGAATGTAGGTATTGGGACTGCTTGTACTAAGACATCTTAGTGCACCAACATTTTGGCATCATTTCCAGGGAGAGTGTTTCAAATTGATTTCCTTTTATCTTTCTATAAGAGAATTGGGTTTCAAAAACGAAAGGTAAGAACTTGTGTGACTAGCAAGTAAAGTGCTTGCTCATTAGCTCACTTTTCAGCAAAAGAATAGAGATTAAATAGAATTAGTTTTTTTAGGAATGACTAGGAATAGAAAGATAGAAAAAGATCAGAAACCCCCACCTAAATCCACAAAACCCAAGGGATTGGTGAGCCTTGGGATTAAAACGTGTATAGAAGAAATTGTAAGAAAAGCATAGTCTTAGGGATTAGTAGGATTCCAAACTGTCACTAGAAAAATCCCTAATGTAATCCCTTAGGCAGAAATTTCACCATATGCAACCTACACTGAGATTCATAGCCAAATTGGAGGATCTGAACAAAGTTTTCAGGTTACAACAAATTTATATTCTGATCCTCTACAAGAGGGAAAATCATGCAGCTTAAAATAAGGAGAGGGAGAAACCAGTGGTACTACTAAGGCAGGACCTCATCTGTCTAAACAAGGATCTCCTATGATCCCAAGTCTAGGTAGTACTGCAAAACCAACTCGGATTGTGAATCCTATGCTTGCTCAAATATCACCACCTGAAATCCCTGAAGAATATTGGCACATTGTTGAAAAAATGGAAAATCTACCACCTCAAGTTCAAACCCCGACATTGGAATACCCAATAATTAGCCAAGTGGCCAATGACCTGATGAAAGCTATTCCCTTACAAATCATCCCAAGTTTTCATGGGATGATCACAAAGGATCCAGCTACCTTCTTATTCAAGTTTTATGTCCTCTGCAGAGGATATGACTATACCACTGACCCTTAAAAACTAAATATTTTCCCTTCTACTCTGAAAGGAGCAACTTTGAGGTGGTTCATGGGTCTAGGAAGATGTACTATTAACTCTTGGGATGACATGAAAACCTCTTTTCTCACAAGATACCAGGACTTTTGCAAGACTAGGGAATTAAATGATGAAATCATTAAGATGGCTGCAAAGGATAATGAAACTCTACAAGAATATGTCGAACAGTTTCACTATAACTTGAAGAGATCCCCTTAGGAGTCTTGTGAGCTATCTTAATTTATGGAATGAAATAATAATGGAAAGAAACTCTAAATTTGATCGGGAAAGGAGATATTTCTCAATAATATTATGATGAAATCATTCACTTGTGTATCACGTGTTCGTGAGGTAGCACATGCACATGGTTAGGAAGATGAGATATTATAACCAAAGGAATCAAACCACATAGTAAAGGCATAATAAGAATGGAAATCGGTAACCTCCTTGAAGACTTTAGGATGGACATCCTGGGCACCCTCACAACGTAGGTGGACATGCTACAAGCTAAATAGAAACAAGCTTTATCAGAATAGAATTTGGTCATTTTATTCCCATGATGTCGAAAGAAGCACAACCAATAGGAGTTTCCATTCGACATGATCAAGACATCTGCCATTTGCACCAAGGATCACACCCCTGAACAATGTCCATCACTTCCCAGGCTAAAAGTAGTTTTCAAAGAAGCAGAAGAAGAGACAAAGCCAGTATACTTAATGAAGAAGTGTCAATAGTGGTAGGCCAAACCTATAGGTATGTCATACGCCGCATCCCAATTCTTTCCTTCACCATTTAATCAGCAACAGAACCCAGGCGTTGCATGACAAGTCCAGTCACCTTACTCAAATTGGAAATCCTAGCCATTCCCTATGACACCTTGGTCAGCTCAATCTTTTCTGGGTAATGGCTGTCCAAATTTTCCTTTTGCTCCTATTTGGCAAGGTAATACATATCCATCCCAGTGGCCTACCTCTACTTCTCAAAACCCAAACTGTTCTCTGAATTGGTAGTGACATTTGGGGATATCCAATACACCTATGGAACATGTCCTCAACCTTAACCTATATTCTCAGTCCCATATCCATTACAACAAAATCCTCAGCCTCTTATTTGTCCTCAATTGCCAGCTCAACCGAATCTGAATCCCAATAACAAACCAATTTAGTGGTGAAAATTATCAAAAACTCAGATTATGAGATTGAACAAAAATAATGTAATGAACTTAGATTGAGGCCATGATGTATCATTACCCCTGGGGAAAATAGAGACCAACCATCAATTGAATTGGAAACCCCACCTATACATATACCATCAACTGTAAATGATACAGAAATGAAACAAGTAGAAGATACAGATCAACATAAAGATCCTAAGAAACTCATAGTCACTTCTCCCCATTCCCCAAAATGTTAACAATACCCAAACCAATTGTTTATCCAGATTTTGATATTGTAGGGGAACTAAAAAATCTTTGTATTAAAATTCCTCTCCTCTGGGCCATCCAATATATTCATATTTATGCTAAAACGATTAAAGAGCTATGTGTAGATAAGCTTATGAGGAAAGAAAAAACATTACCCACCATTCATGTTGTAGGGAACTCATTTGGTTTATACTTGGGAGGGAAAACTCTAGTTAAATATGAAGATCATGGGAATCCCATTGTTACAGTTCAAATATATGGTTCCTCCTTTCCAAACACAGTAGTTGATCTAGGTGCAACCATCAACATATTAACAACATAAACCTGTCAGACACTCGGTATTACAGCTCTGGAACCAACCACCACCCTAGTAGAACTCACCGATCATTCGATGGTGATGCCAGAGGGAACTTTATAGGATATTATGGTTTTTGTTGATTCATGGGAGTATCTGGTATATTTTTTGGTTATAAAATCAAAGGTTCGATTGGATGGAAACCCTCTGATTTTGGGCCGACCTTGGTTGGAAACAGTCGATGCTTACATAGGCTACCGAGAGGGCAGTATGACTATTGCTATAGGGGATGGTGTATAAAATATTGTTTTATATCCTCCTGCCAAATAAATTATTCCCATTGTAAAAATATGTAAACTACCACCCGCATACCTGGAAGAAAGAATTCGTTCACCACCCACAGTAGCAGAGCAACTTGAATTCAAGGATCAAACTGAAGATGATGTTATCAATAACTTTATCAATCAACTAGCCAATGTGAACAATGTCAAATGTCAAATGTTAAAAGAAAATTCTTATGATGAAGCCTTGGAAGACCCTTTGAAAGATATTGATGATCAACATATCCAGAAAATAATTGTTCATAACAACAAACCAATTGAAATTGAACCAGACAAGGTTTTAAACATTAATGATAGCCTAGACAACGACCAACAGTAGAATCTCATTCAAGTCATGTAGAAATATAAAGGGGCTTTTCCCTGGTACTACCCTAACATGAATGGCATAGACCCATAGTTATGTACGCATTATATCTACACCAAAAAGGGTGCTCTTCCTATCCAGTAGCCTCAGCGTAGATTGAATCTGCATCTCGAGGATATTGTAAAAGAAGAGCTACAAAAACTGTTGGATGTGAATTTCATTTATCCCATTTTGGATAGAAAATGGATCTCTACATTCACAGTTGTCCCTAAGAAAAATGGGAAGTGGTGTATCTGTGTGGATTATCTGGAATTGAACAAGGAAATAAAGAAACATCACTTCCTTCTTCCATTTATTGATCAAGTCCTTGATACTCTGGCAGGGAAGTAGTTCTTTTCCTTTCTAGATGACTTTAGTAGCTACAATTAGATTCAAATCACCCCTGAAGACCAAGACAAAACAACCTTCAGCTATCCATGGGGTACATTCAATTATAGAGTATTAGCATTTGGCTTATGCAATGCCCTAACTACGTTTCAAAGGGCCATACTCAACATTTTTGCTAACTTGATAAATGAAGGGCTTGAAGTTTACATGGATGACTTTACCCCGTATGGGGATTACATTAATCAAGCACTACAAACATTAGAGAAGGTTTTTCAAACAATGAATTTCTACTAGGTTGTGTTTAGACAATGTCAAATGTCACATGATGATGACTGAAGGCATAATCCTGAGACATTACATTTATAGAGTAGGGATACAGGTAGATCCAACAAAGATACAGGTAATTCTTTTTCTAACTACATCCTGTGCTCAGATGGAGGTATGTAGCTTCCTTGGATATGTAGGCTATTATCATAGGTTTATAAAAAAGTTCACAAATTTCTATGCCTTTATATGCTTTAACTGGAAATGTTGACTTCAAATGGTTTGACAAATGTGGCATAGCTTTTATAGATTGAAGGAAACTAGTTTTGACGACACTAGTATTACATGGGCCTAATTGGGAACTGCCCTTTCACATCTCCATGGACCCATCAGATGTAGGAATAGGTATTGTCCTTGGCCAAGAGGAGGACATAAAACCTTATGCTATATATTATATCATCAAAAATCTTACTACTTAGCTATCATTTGTGCCATAAACAAATTTAGAAATTATATAATTGGCTATCAAGTTTTTCTGTATATTGATCATTCAAAAATTAGGTACTTAGACACACCATTGTGGTCGGTTGAAGTGTCTATCATTGAAGATAAACCCTCTGAACCCACACCAGATGAAAGTCAAAAGGTCGAGATGGCAGTTGACCTGGTCTTGCCTTCAGAAGGTCCACCTTTGGATGATACAGTCACTGAAAAGAATGAGAATGACACCGTTCAAATTCTTTTCGTAAACACAGACTCCGATGAACATTGGGGCAATCTACCTGCTCCTTTACCGCAGGAAGGAAGTTCATCAGAGTCGTATATGGCCATCTATTCGTCCCACCTTCAAGCAACCTAGTCATTTCCTTCGATTGGAATCTACTAGGCAGACCCCGTTTACCGGCTAGTGTACCATTCTGAATCATTGTACAAGCTTACAGAATGGTCATGGCTAGTACCATCATAGATGAAGGGGCTTCTGTGAGTATCCTTTTCTCAACTGCTTGGAAAGCGCTTGGTTTGCCATCGCTTCTACTTGAGATGAGAAATTTGATAGGCTTTGACAAAGGAACCAGTCAACCATTAGGGATCCTTCCCAATGTGCCTATTACTTTGAGGAGGAAAACTGTTTATATGAACGTAATAGTATTCCAAGGACCTCTAGACTATAATCTACTCCTTGGGCGCAACTATATATATAGCATGGGAGCCATTGTCTCCTCACTCTTTAGAGTAATGTGTTTTTTGCATGAAGGCCGAGTGGTCCAGCTCATAGACCAGCTTTCGTTCCCCAGCTCACACATAGCTAATAGTCAAATTCCATCC
This sequence comes from Pinus taeda, assembly GCA_000404065.3. Lineage (NCBI taxonomy): Eukaryota > Viridiplantae > Streptophyta > Pinopsida > Pinales > Pinaceae > Pinus > Pinus taeda. The sequence goes on along the minus strand of APFE030889943.1, from coordinate 223,059 downwards.
CTAAATGGTCTTTTCACACAAGGAATGTCTCATCAATATCTAGTCCGTCCACCTGAAGAAAATGAGTAATTCAGGAGGACATGACTAAAACCCAGGGGGCATGCACCCTGGCCTATTCTGGCAAGGAAACTCTGGGTATAGGGTAAGTTTCCGTGAAGGATATATGACTCGTCCAACACCCATTCGTATTAGAAAATGGGATTATACCGGAATAAGATTCCCTCGTCAAGGTTAAGTGATTGGAAATAGAGTCACCTTTGTCCAAATGGACTAAACCAAGGAAGTGTTCCTGTCTGCTATGTGGATGGAGACTATCTTGCAAATGTGAGAACTTCTATATGGTAGCCTGGAAACTTATTTCACTATACCTGGGGGCATGCAAACCTTTTGTGAGCAAGTGAAAAGCAACCAACATAACGCTAATTTTAGTTTCACTAACTTCAACTGCTTAAGTTGGGTGAGTGGTCAATTTGACCATTCGCCTTCGCAATGGCCAAATGGCACCGGCGAAGTAAAGGAAAAAAATTCCTACCTGACCTTAGTAGTTAACTAACCCCTAGGACAGTACTTGGTCATTCCTAGCATGCATGCGAAAGGATGCGGAGCAAAGCTTCGAAAGCTACAAGCTCCATAAAAAATGGAATCTATAGATGAGATGTCCTTATTATATGACTGGCACGAGCAGTTTTTATGTGAAGTTCAAGCTCGTTAAAAATTAAACCTAAACAATGAGCAAATGTTTCCCCTATAGTTTAAGCTCTTTAAAAAATGAACCCATCTCTGGTAAATAACCATTGTGAATGCATTATCATCAGCTTTTGAGCCTTCATCGTGTTCTCATCATCACCTCCACTCTGTTTTAGCTGATCATACGCCTCCATTTGATTGTTTACCATTTTTAGGAACATCTACGATGAAGTGATCCTGTTAGCCATCCTTGTGACACTGCCATGATTGGAAATTCCAAACCTTACTTGGAATCAGCTGCTACCCGAAATTATCACTCATTCCTCAAAAAACGAGTCTCTTTAGGCTCTTTTCATCTGACTCATAAAATATGAAAAGATTGCCGAGCGATTGGCCTCTCCAGCTCGTTAAAGCTACCGGAAGTGTTATCCCTCCTCTATATTTTAATCTTTTTTGACCTGAGGGATTATTACACAAAAATATCGAGCGCTTGTCTTGTTCAGCTCATTAAAACTATCGAAAATTCATCCCTTTCGTATTATTTTATACTTTTTCAGACCTAAGGGATTATATGACGAAAAAGGATTATGGGATTTTCCTTTCTGTCCCTTTTCAGACTCTCTAAAATTGAAAAAGGACCAAGTTATAATTTTCGTTAAACTTGATAAAATCAATAGTGACAAACTTGTCCAAATGGATGAGAATGAGTTTCACTGTCACTAGGTTCGTTAAAATATAGTGACAGGTTCGCCCGAATGGCGGATTATAGAAAAAGCATATGTTATCCTCCTCAAGCTTGATAAAAAATAAAGAGGTACTGGTCGGCAATGACTGGGGAAAATTGGGAAGAAAACTTGAAGAAACTTTCTTGGTAGCAAGTCGCTCTTGAACATGACACTTTCACTCCACGTCCGAGTTAGGTTGGGTTATTCCGTTCACCTGTCATATCACCATTGGTCCATCGTACTATCCATATTTGGGATTAATGCTACCAATCCATTTTAGTGTCACCGGTATGTTCAAGAGAAGTCGCTCAGAGAATTCACTCGTGTCTCATCCACTGCAATACGTTCATGCTCCATTCTTTCATGACCACCACCCTGAACCTTGTATCATCAGATCATTTTCACCTCCAAAATCATTTGCTCTGTTCTGTGTCCTAGATGTGGGATTCATTAAGGCCCTCATATGACAGGTCGCTTCTTGTTGACATCATCTCATTATCCAATAAGTCGACCTAGGAACAACCCTTTCAGTACTTTGAAGCTTGCATGCCTCAATGGCAAGTTTCTCACTTCCGGCGACAGGTTTACATCAACAGCCTTCGATCGAAAGATTTTTCATGGTGTTCGATGCCAAGTCCATTTTTCACACCATGCGGATTGTACTGTAGTACCTTGAGGGTCATCATCATTATTGGTGATTCCTCTCGCGCCTATTAACAACTTACATAATTGGCTTGTAATCAGGAAATGTCTTTCCATGTTCAACTCTAGAACATCTTTCACATGGATCGACTTGTACTCCGAGTGAAGATCGAACAAATTTGAAGACCTCGGATCTAGTTTCATCCATCCAAGCTGTGATATATTCAGGATATAAATACATCAAATGTACATCATTACTGAACAGATGATCATCTGAATCGAAGGATGATGACTCCGTCTGAATCATCAGTCTGCTACACAAACAATTGTCTGTCCTATGTACATGAAAATGAATTTATAAAGCTGAGTATGGGAATTCCCGCCTTAACTAGATCATGAAAAAATATATGAAGATAATGTATTGTATTGTATCTTATTACAGGTCACCTTCTAGCTCGAAAAAACATCAAATCCTTATGATAAAGCATTTCACCCGACATCAAAAGATTAATGACCTCATGCTTTAGGGGGCAACTATTATAGAAATTTTTGGGAACTGCAACCCCAATCATACATGTCCATAAACCAAGTGCTTCTCAGTCCCTAAAAGTGTTGCTTCACACCCTAAAGGAACAAGGTCAGCTGATTACATCATCTCCCAGAAGTTCTCCATGAAAACCTGCTCAGAACTGGTCAAAACTAAACCATACAGATTGCCCAGTGCAGAGGGTACAATGCATCTCACCTGCTCAGTGTAAAAGGTGCGATGCATACTGGAAAGCCCTCCTGTAGGGTGTGATGGGGGAGAGTAGACAAATGGAAAAGACAGTTTGCAAGGTGGATGATCATGGAATCTTCCAGAAAATTCTCCTGGGACACTTGCCTCTCTAAATTTGCCCAGCGATGAGTAAGAGATCATCAATCTCCAAGTGGAATCAAGAACTATCAGAGAGAGGACACTAATCAAAATCCCAAAAGCTGACTCACCCCCCTACAATCATCTATATATGGATTCCTCATCACAGAGATCCAGGGGTTGGAATCTTGTATCTTGTAAGGAAGTGTTGTTGGTTTCCTGGTGCAATATCAGAGTGTTGGGTGATCTAAGCTTTTCATGAGGTGAAGAAGGGCTTTCATGCTGAGAGGATGACACTAGGTCAGAACAATTAGTTGTAATCCTCTTTGGTATTCTTGATATTAATAAATCTATTCAATCTTTCCTCCACATTCTTGTATGTTTGATGATATATGCATTTGTGTGGTCCATACATATCTGGTCCTGTATTGTTTATGATTGTAGATCTCTGTTCTTCGATAGTATTGTGCTGCTTTGATTCCACAGGTGCTCTTTGAAGCTGGGTAGACGAAGAAGGAGTGGCGAAGATCTATCAGAAGGGAGAGGAATGAAGCAGGGAACCAAGTGCAAGACTAAGGTTCGTGTCCTTTATTCCCCTCTTATCTACTTCTCATAAAGGAAAGCGAAAGTAGTTTTAGTTTGTTTGTTTCTAAGATAGCTACCAGTCTTAGTGGGACTATCAGCTCAAAGTGGACACTAGATTTCCCAATAACACTGGTGATATAAAGTCTTTTAGGGTTCAAAAGGTTATGTATCATTGGTTGCTGGTCAGAACCATGAACAAAAAATTGTTTGAATTTTAAGGTTTTGTTGAGTATGGTTCATCATGCAATTCCACCATTTATAACTTGTGATCCCCATTTGTATATCGTGATTATAAACTTTTTCCATTCCTATACTCTTTTTATATATCCTATTTCACAAATCCCTTCCATACACAATACCCTACATTTACATTTACATCTAACATCATATGCATATACACACCCCTTCCTAAACTTACCTCTCACCATTATCACCTATATTCCTTAACTCAATTTATCATGATTGATATTACACCCTCACAACTCATAACTATCATTTATCTTTCATGACCATAATAATCATAATAACCTTTATTCTAAGTTCATACTCATGACCAAAGAGAAACAATTTCACACTTTCTAATCTCTTTTCATACTGCCCTCATTTCTCTCTCCACTCTACAATTAGCACTCTTCTCTAAGGGAAATTCATAGTCACACAAAATAGGGCCGAGGGTAGGCTAACAAGGGTGTGAGTACAAGTTTGGTTTTGACAGTGGGAGAATTGTTATGCAATAGTTGCACAAGTTTTGGAGTTTCACAATCACTGTATAACTGCTGCACAACCAGTGCCAACTCCTTGAAGGGATTTCACACAGCTTCAAATCAGGGCTTTTTAATGCCAAAGGTAGGATACATCACTTCCAACCATAGTTTTCCTTGTTAAAAATGAGTTAGATATTAGTTGGTAATCATTGTATTCATTGTTGCACAATCGTTACACAAACCCTATTCACAATTTGGGCTGAGTTTGGGATAGTATCACATGCTTAGGGTTTGTGTGTTATTTGTACAGTTTCTGAATTTTTTGATTCATAAACTTGGCATGAAAGTTTTCCAATACATATTGCACAGATTGTATACATTAAAACCATTTTCAAAGAACTAATAGGAAGAACCCTTTAAATATTGAAAAATCCCCATCAATCACCTTTGCATTGTGCTTTTAGTTTGTTCATTTTTTTTTTCTTTCCTCAACAAATTTCCATTTTGTCCATTTTGTTGTCATTGCTCCATAAAGTAGGTATCCCACGAAATTATAGTTGAACTATGTGTTGTATTTTTTAAAAGGCCACAAGGAAAGCCCAGTTAGTGGATGGAAAACAATAGGAGGTGAAGTGGCTCATATTGAACCTAGGAGTCTAGAAATGGTTAACTTTGACCTAGCCATTAGAGCAACATTTAAGAAAATAGGGTGCATACCATTTTGTGAAAAAAACCACACTCATGGCCATCATTTTCAACTTGCAAGCATGTTTTCTCTGAACTTCAAAGGTGATAATGTCAAAATTGGTGATTTGGAGTTTATATTGTTTGAGGAAACAATTTCTTAAGTAAGAGAAATTCCTTTACAGAGAGAGAGTTGGTTCAAAGGGAAGAAATTAGATTCCTCACACTTCAAATATTTTGTAAAGCCTCAGTTCAAAAACAAATATGATACCACATTTCCAAGGAATTATTTATGGGACCACTACAGTCAATTATGGAAGGTTATATAGAGATATTTTACATGTGAAGCCCACTTTAACAAGGTGTGTCAATACCACATTAGATTGTTTATGAATTTCACTAGTAAAGGGAGCTTGAATTTTCCCTATTACCTATTTAAAAGCCTAGGCAAGATTGCAGAGAGGGTTCAATCAAAAGGAGACAAACACTTGCCTAGCCTATTTCACTTTCCATTTATCAAACTGTTGTTTTTGCATGAGATAGAGAAGAGAAATATGTCTTGGGATATATTGTTATCATCTTCGGGTCTACTGGATCATGCAAACATTTATCCAATGGAAGCACATGAAGAAGAACCTAAAGCTAAAGATATAGAGGCATCTAAAGCCAAAGTGACAGTGGAAGAGGTAGAGGTACCTAAAGCTATAGAGATAAGTAAGGAAACAAGGAGGGATAAGAAATCAGCAAGCAAAAAAAAAGGAAATACATCAGTGGAAGAAGCATAGTTTATACATATGTTAAGGACTAGGCTGAGGACTAGATTTTATGAGAAGAAATTGATTGAAGAACCAACTCCTTAATTTGATATATCAGAGGATATGCCAAAACAATGTATAGGGGAGGAACTAGATGTTCTGATGGAGGAGGACAAAAATATTGAACTCACAATATTGCAAGACAATCTTGCCAAAGCCCCACTTCAAATTGCCTATTTGTGACAGGAAAATAGAGAACTTAGGGACACAACAAAAACATTAGCTCGGCAAAAATAAAGTGACTTGTCCAAGAGTCCTTCTAGGCCTACAACTCAAGAAAAAGGAAGGCATGTAATTGATTTGGAGGAGATAAAAGAAACTAGTGGGCCACTAAGGAGACCTATCACAAGGTCAACAACTAGAGGGAAAGAGAAGATGGAAGAAACCTTTCAAATAACAGAGAAGCCAATGTTTGATGAGTGGAAGGAGTACCAGAGGTTTTTCGAAGAGATTTAATTCTGCAAAAGGCAAGCTAATGAGGTAGAAGAGAACACTGAAAACTACAAGAAGGCCATCAATGATACTATCAAAGATGTTGATACTCAAATTGCAGAAGCTTTGGATGCAGTTGATGAAGTCAAACAACTCATGAAATGGACTCTTCGCCTGCATATAAATCTATAAGAATTATTACATGAGAAATCCGATTCTCAAGAGAAGAATGAGGGTGATGAAGCAGAAACTAGAAAAGGCTAGGAGATAGCTCAAGAAAGTCAAACAGTGAAAACAACCACTTAGTGAGTTGTCTAAAGTAGTACAAACAATTGAAGAATTTAAAACAACCTCTAGTAAAGAGACCAAACCATCATCCAGTAGGGCTAAACCATCATCTAGCAAGAAGAGAAGGAGGTAGTTTGAGGGCATTATCACATACTCTGTCTCATTTATTGAAAGTTAAATTTGTGTAGCTAGGCTCATTTTGCAGTTACCCAAGGTTACCTATTTTTGAGGAAAACTCTAGAGTATTTTGGTATTTTAATGCTTGTCGGGATTCATAAGGTACAGGTGATGAACCGTTAGACATTGTTTTGTTTTGGAGTAGGAAAATATAGTTAAACTCAAAAATTCAAAATTTTCCTACGCAACTGCTCCGCACGTGTTGATTGGGTAGTTATGGGCTTTGAACACATCAAAAGAGACAACAGATGGGTCCTACTCCAACTCAACAACCTTGTCATCATCCCGATCAACTCAGTTTCACTCGATGCAACCCATGTCTATATTGAGCTAGAGCTTACTGCGCAACTCATCATTAAGTTTTTTTTGTCTTTTTAGTCAATTTTGGACCTCTCTATTATGATGTTGGTGATATGGATAGAAAATAATGGATAAGGATAAAATAAGTACATAAGATAAGGTTGATTTTATAAAAAAATGATGTTGCAGTTTTATTTTTAGCTTTATCTTAGTTTTAGCTTTTAAAACTTGATGTTTTTAAGTTGAGATGATTTGATCCTCTTAGTGGATGAAATATAAATTGTATCTAATTTTTATTTTTCATTATGATTAAATGTACTTAAAATGAACAAAACTAGAAAAAAGGGAACTTCGATTTGGGAGAAGGCATGTGTATGTATTTGCTTTTGTTGAAATAAAATTAGTAGTGCAGTATATTTGCCACTTGACTAGAGATTCTTGTGGTATGGATTTCAAGTTTCTGTGGCCTTTCTTATGTGTATGTTATTCATTGTATCTTTGTTTCAATTTTTCACTTTTAAATTTGCTCTAAAACAATTTTTCAGAATTCATCTATGTTGATGCTCTGAATGACTACTCTCCTTTCTAAACTATAATGGAGTTCACCTTTAGCTATGTGCTTCTTTATGGTATTCTTCTAAATATTTGATCATGAAATATATGTTCCATAATTCAATTCATACACTGTTACATGTGGTTGGATATCTCTGTGTAATTTCAAGTTATTTTCAAAACTCATACTATGTTATGACAAATGTTGTAGCTTGAAATAGTACCTGCATTGCCTCTGTTTTCAGAATTGTCTCATGTAAATCTCTGAGAAATTTATATAAAAATATGAAACATGGATCCATGCTAAGTGGTCCTCCCTCTCAAGTCTATCGACTACCATCATTAAATCCTATTTACCATTACAGATCTAACCTCTGTCAAATGTCCTTAAGCATTATTGTTTACCAAATTTGACCTTTATCTCAAGTGAGGGAGGCCCCTCCAGTTGGGAAGGGCCAATGTTCTAGCCAAAAGAGGTTTGTGGTTACCCCTGTAAACCATTTCTCAACCTAGAGGTTCAATTATAGGGTGATAACATAGTGGCAACATTGTCAGTGAATCGAAAGTCAAATTTTCCTAGGGAAGATGTATCATTTTGAGAACCATATCCCAAACCTATGTGTGACAGGTTTCTAGGCATCAATAGGCAGAAAAATAACTTTCAAATTGTCTTGTGATCAGTTGTATGTTAAGTTGTGTGAGTAAATAAGGCTTCAAAGAGATATACTAGAGAAAATCCTCACCTAAATCCTCCTGAAGTTGTAAACAATTATTAAAAGATGCCTACGAAAAAGAGAACACCCGAGTAGAGTCAAGGGAGTAATATCCCCCTTGGAAGGTCTTGCTCTATGTCTTAAAGTTTAGGCGCGATTGAGAAAATTAAATTCCACTTATGATTTGAACACCCTCTGTCTAGAACTAATTCTTAGTCTTTTATTTATGAAATTGTTGTGGATGAATCCATATTGAGTCCTTATATCCCACTTCCAAAGACCGAATTTGGCATAAATATATGGCACTAGTTCATAAAACTTAAGGTTTAGTTAGTAAAGTGTTGCAGACTACTGAGAAGGAAATTATTTTCCAACAAATAGTTCATCCACCAACTGCATCCTCTACTTCATTTGCTATACCTATATCTTCTTCATCTTTATTCAAAGTTCCTTCAAGTCAACCTCTCTACCCAACTCTTATATCATCTGCATTTTACACATCACCTACCATAGCCACCCCTCAACAAATCATTTTTCTGCCCTCTCTTTCATATATACCAACTATCACTACATCAATCTCATCATCCACTCAAACATTAGTCATGCAAATAAGGTATGGTCCTTTGCTTTTACCTGATTAGTTACATGACTTGCCTTAAAATTATGGTCAAATACTTCCTTAGTATGATGGTACTAGTGAAACTACAACCAAACAACACATAGATAAAGTTAATGATTTTGTGGATCTTGAAGAACTCAATCACGAGGATGTCAAGATGAGGTTGTTGGCACAAATTTTCTTCGAGGACGTGAAAAATGGTTTAGAAGTGCTAGAGCTGGAATGTTTTCTACTTACTAAGAACTTGAGGATGCTTTCATTGCAAGATGGGGTGAGAAAAAGAACCCTTTGAAGATCCTTGATGAATATGAAAGTTTAAAATGATATCTCGGTGAAACATTCCAAGATGTTTCAACAAGGTTCAACAAGGTATACAACTCCATTCCAGAAGATATAAAAATCCCTCCCAGACTAGTGATGAGCCCCAATTTTGGTACAATTTGGGCTCATTTTGGCCTATTTTACTTGCTCAAACCATTCATTTTTATTTGCTTATGCATGCATTTCTTAGTTTATTCATGTTTTTTGTAGGAATAAGGTTAGACACTTTATCTACGTGACTAATGCATTATGATTCCAGGTTTTGGCATTAAAAAGGGAGCAAGAGACAAC
>APFE030889943.1:158902-210779 GCA_000404065.3 Pinus taeda | reverse complement strand
TCAAACCATCCATTTTTATTTGCTTATGCATGCATTTCTTAGTTTATTCATGTTGTTTGTAGGAAGAAGGTTAGACACTTTATCTACGTGACTAATGCATTATGATTCCAGGTTTTGGCATTAAAAAGGGAGCAAGAGACAACGAAAAAGGGGATAAGGAAACAATGAGGTGGCACTGCTGATTTTGTGGAGAGATGTCCACGGTCTTGGGACATTCCTCGTGATTCCCACCAAGAACTCCGAGCTCCAATCCATCTCCCCTCCGAGCTCAAGAAGTAGCCAGCTGTCCTACATGAACAGCAGTCATAAACTGTTCTACAAGAGCAGTAGTTATGACTGCCCTACAGGATCCGCAGTTAGACTCTAGTTGGACAGCCGAGCTCCTAAAATCAAGGGCACTCAGTGGATCATCGTTTTTGTATAAATATGAAGGCCTTAGCCTTAGATGGTTGTTGAAACTCTCGTATTGCTATTGTAATTTTGGAGCACAGTTCAGTTTTCGTTCCTTTTTTGTAAGCCAATTTGGCATGACATCAGATTATGAATAAAGAAGGCAGTTTGTGATCTAGTTCTGAGTTTCTTAAGGAGACTATAGCTCTTAGGTTAGGGCCCAACCTGAGAGCCATAGATCCCCTCTGCTGTAGTGTTGTTTCCATTTCATTTCCACCACTTTAAGTTTTCGTTTGCACATGCAATTCGAATTACAGTTTGGTGATTTGGTTTTCTTATGAGTAGGATAAATTTTGCTTATGGTGTAGTTGTTTCCACTTGCTTAGTGTAGAAGAGGATAGATACCATCAATTGGAGCTCTAGCAAAACGGTTGTTAAGGCTCACTACCATCTCTCTTGAAGATTGGGGTGCAGTCCATAACTAGCCACCAAAAAAACGCATTACTTTACTTGATGATTGCTACAATACATTCACGGTTTTGATTAGATGCTTCCTTGTCATTCACACCTGCACACATACTTTCATCACAGCCTCATACATATTTCTCTTCGCGTTTTGGATTGATGTTCATTGAATTCATGGCATGAGTAATTTAGGTTGATGCATTTTCGGTTTGGTGACAGTCATAATCATTTGTTTCATTTACACCTCTTTCTCGTTCCATTACCATCTCCTCCATCTTGATCACGCATGCAAACATATCTCCTCGACCTTCACTTCGTTCTATCCTCTCCCAAAGTCTTCCACTCCTCACGTAACTTCATTTCCTAACCTTTCATTGACATAACCCCTTACCTTCAACATACTCCCTACACCCATTTCCCATCTCATTCCTCCACTTCTGAGCCATCACCAGCCTTATCCCTACCTCACATATCTCTTCCTACCATTCCATCACTCCAACACTCCATCATCTCCCAAAACCTCCACGGCCAATCATCCTGTGGAATTGCACAGAACATCTTGTAGAAGACTTACAGGACTATCTTGTAGAAACCTCTGAGTATCTTGTAGGATCCCCTGCAGACATCCTGTAGGAGGCCATTCACTCGGTTGTTGAGCTTCTGAATGTGGAAAACCTCTGTGGATGGATGCTAAGGATCCATAGGGACCTCACCTAGCCTCCCCAACCTGTCCCACGTTTTCATTCCTTCTCCATCCCATCTGCACAACCAAACCCTGATAAGCACAAGATCACAATCATTCCACCCACTTAAAGGAAAAATACAAAAACATGTATTTTATGATGCAGGCAATTTAGATCCATGCATTTTCACTTATTAGAGATAATAGCAGCATTAGTAGAAGTTTCCTTCACGTTCTTTGCATTATAGAAGTTAGACTAGTCGAATTAGGGTTTCCTAGGGTTACATGCTTTGATTTGCTTTCAGTCATTTTTGTCAAGTAGATTAGTCTCCTTTGAGCTAGCTTTCGTCCATCACTGATAAAGTTTCTTCTGTGAGCCTATAGAAGTTGGCTTGAGCCCTAGCGGACTTGTGCCAGCTGACCAAGTGACAGTTGCGACAAGAGCTAGGTACTTGTGCATACAGCACCGTCGCTTCCAAGTTTGTACGAACTACCGGGTTGATAAAATTAAGAGACAGGAAGCCCCAGGAGTTGTAGCATCACTGCTACAATACTGGGGCTCACCAGAGGTACCAAAATACACCTTCTTAGCAGTTGGTTGTGTTGACAAGGTGAATGTTTGCTATGCCAATCAAGTGGAACTAACCCGATTGCAGACCCCAATTAGATTTGCTTTCATTTGGAATGGCTAGTTCCAACGGTTTTTAAAGGATCTCGTAAACTGTTATAGGTGATGAAAGATTGTTTCTCGAAGGAAGACTTCCATTAAATCAACAAAATAAATAGCTAACCTATATGTATCAATTCCTATCTACATTAATTTTAACTACTTATGCTAATCCTAAGTATTCTAATCTATCCTGCAAGAGCATAACAAAAGAGATTAAACATCATATATATATTCCAAGTCCAAATGAATCAATTACTGGTTCACAGATGAACAAGGATGTATTAAATTTTTATTGCAATCTAATTACTTATACAAGAATACACATTCCTTTCCATACAAATAACACTTGCAACTGATGTTTAACAAGGTTTCAAATTAGCAACTGCTCATGAATTAACCATGGTAACAAATCACATCTGAATAACCAAGACTAGTCACGAACTATCTGTTATCAATATGCACAAAAACAAAACACATTTATATTATGCCAGCAACAACAGTCTGATTCTAAACACATGAAAGAAAGAAGATAGATCTGAAAAAAAAAAAAAAAAAAAAAAAAAAAAAAAAAAAAAAAAAAAAAAAAAAAAAAAAAAAAAAAAAAAAAAAAAAAAAAGGCTCTTTCTCACCAAACAGTCTTCTTTATTCACAATAAATAAAAAACAGTTCTGCCCAAAAAAATGTCCTCCCCTCATCTCTAGAGGTAATATTTATACCGAAGGAAATGAACCTCAGTCTTCCCTTAACTTTTCACCTCCCTTCTCTTTTCAATATACAGACATAGAACAGTCGGTGTAACCGCTGACACATAGAACGCATATCTGCTGGAGCGCTTCATCTCCTAGGGAAATGAATAGATGTTGATTAGAAGAGGATGACTGTATGTCACCTCTTCATGATGAAACCTGGGACAATTTCACTTTCGGAATACACAGGCAATGCGTGGAAACTCGAGCGAGAACGCCTAAGGCTGGATCTTTAAACAGAACACATCTACATATATGAACTCTCTGGATCTGCTCATGTATCTTTTACTCCTCGCCTGCACAGATAATTAACATTAGTCTTATGATTATGAAACATGACAACATGATCAAAAACGAACCTTGCATTCATCCACAGTTTCTATTTAATCTTGCAATGCGAAGCAACTATAATTATCAAACCACCGAGCCTGCTGTGACATGCATTCTCGGTTCCCCTAATATTCATTTTTACTCAAGGATTGTCTTAACAATGCTTCAAGGGTATACCATTCACTTTATGGGATTTTCCTTTGAAAACCCGGACCACACCATTTTAGCGAAATACATGGGAATACACGGGGAAAACTCGCGACCGACCATAAGGCTAGACTTCAAACACTATGCACCTGGGTCTATAACCATCGTTGGGTCCGCTAATCGCATCGTGCCTTATCTTTAAGCCTTGGGCTCCGTCGATTGCGCTATGCAATTGGCCGAACCCGAAATATATATGTGTCACGGTTAATAATGCTGGCAGGTCTGCAATATAAGACTTCCCTTTGAAAATCCGGACCTCAACACTTAATCGAAAACCACAGGAATACACAAGAAAACCCGCGGCCGACCATAAGGCCGAACTTCAAATATTATGCATCCGGGCATATAATTATCTTCGGGTCTGCTCATCGCCCCTTCGCATATTACATGGGCTTCACTTTCACCAGCTGCCAATTGCAATTAGCCATAGGGAGCCGAACCCGAAATATATATGTGTTGTGGTTAATACTGTCGGCGGGTCCGCCATAACGCATCTTCAATGGCGAGTGAATGGACCTTGGGTTTCATTGAAGCGTGATCACGATATGTGATGAGCTCCGGACCCGAAATATATATATTGTGGTTAATGATCCCAGCAGGTCCGGTAGATCACAGTGCACTTTATATACAAGCCTTGGAACCCATCAATTGCAATATGCGATGGGGCTCTGGATCCGAAATATATATGTGGTATGTTTAACAATGTCGTCGGGTCCGGTGTATAGTGGTGCGCGTTATGTGTTAGTGTTGATTGCGATAAGCGGAGAGGGTAAGTTATGCATGTTTGTAGAGTATTTTCTATTCTCAAAGCATTGATATAGAGATAAAGGTGCAATGGGAGGTTTCTAGGGTTGAAAAGGTCCCGATGAAGGATATGAATGAAGGGCTAGAAAGGGTTATAGATGAATCATGCGGCAGAGATTTATTAAGGGGGCCTTGACCATTAGGAATTGAAGATTTGACTCAGCAAAGAGTTAAAATCCCTGGGATAAAATAGATCATTCGAAGAGGTGAAAGATCAAACTTCTAGGGGACCCATTCAAAATTGCTACTAGGGTAGGTTTTAATAGGGTGTTGGTTGTGGCCACAACAAATGGCGAACCGTTGGGCGAACTAGTTATCTCTATTTCCAAATAAAACTTGGATCAATAGAACATCAGGGTGTTAAGATAAACTTGAAATGCAAACTGCATAGATGGGCAGGCATGGGTTCCACTTCAACATTAATTGCTTTAGGTGGGATAAAGACAAATAGCTTCAACTTACTAATAGGGTTTTGACAGGCATTCTCCAATGGTAATATTATGGGATTTGTTGACCCACCTTTACCTATTTTCTACTTTCAAAAATCCTTTCGGGGCCATCACTGGTCTGTCAATACCTGTTTAGGTGTGTACCTCATCTCTTTATCGTTCTTCAAACTTGATGTGGATATGTTTATCTGCACTTTATATAAGAATTTCAATGCTATATTTTCATATGATGGAATGGGGTTCAATCATGGATCATGCCATATTTTTAAACTGCTTAAGTAAGGTTGGGCTTGCTATGTCAACTGGTACTCTGAACCCAACAACAGTCCCTACTCCAACCAACTTCCCAAACAACCTGTCCTTCCAGATTGGCACAAGGACACAACACTTCATTTTCTTTTAAATAAGTCCTTCTAGTTTCAGGCACAAGGACTACAACACAATTGGCTTTGCCACAGGGTATATGACAGTGAGCTTAGCCCATGAAAGGAGGCTTACTTGTAGATGACAAGCATTGAAAAACTTAGTGTGGTGGATGGGATGAATGGAGAATAATTGCAAACTTTACAAGCAGGTATAAGCTAGGTCTGAATGGGATTTTAAAAATGTAGTGTTCTGCCATGCCAGTCCAGCTGTGGTTACACATTTTTTAGTTTTATAAAGATGCCCCTACATGCTCCAAGTATCCAGGTTATCAACAGATCTTACCTAGTTCCCAACGGATGCTAATGAGTGGCTTCGATTTGAATTCCATAACTGATTTTCAAGTTCTCATAGGCTCATTGAAAGTTTGTTTGATTTGCAAGGTAACGATGAATTTAGGATCGGCAGACTCATCAGCAGGTTAATGATGGAGGCAAGAGCCGAAGGTGTTGAATGAGTGAAATCTGAAGAGAATTATAAAAGGTGAAAATGAGATTGGAGGACCGAAATCAGTTGGTTGAAAAGGACTAAAATTCAAAACAGAAGGAAAATAAACTTTGTGGAAACAACAAGAATGGAAGGGACGAAAATATAACTAAGCTAACAGCAAAAAATGAATTCTAACCTACTCAGGAGGTAACCACCATGTGGTGGCTACTGGAAGTATCTCTTAAGATGTTGGCCATTAACAGGGAGTTAACCCTATCGGCCCAAAGGGCGTTTGTTAGAGCAATGTGCAAATTCCTCTGGTTTTCAGTGACAAATTTACAGATTATGCGAATGATATTTTTATTGGAGGATTCTGCAACTCCATTTACCTGGGGGTAATAGTTCGATGTATACCTTATGTGAATTGATTTATCAATAGAAAATTTAGTCAATTTCAATGACGAAAAGTAAGAAGCATTGTCCAACATGAGAGCGTCAAGGATGCCAAACCTATTGATAATGAATTTCTCAATAAATGATATTACCTCATCTTCGTTTACCTTCTAAAGTGGGATGGCTTCGGTCTATCTAGTGAAGTAGTCGGATGTTGTCAGTATATACTTATGCTACTGTGAAGAGTTTTGAGTGATCTTGCCTATGACAATTAGGCCCCATTGCTGGAACGGGTGATAAATCATAACAGGCCTGAGGGGAATGGTTGGCTTTCTTTCTCATCCTGCAGAAATTTGACATACCTTTCATTTTTGAGCTTAGGCATGTGAGTCTCTGAACACTTTGGGCTAATAATATTTGGCTCTTAAAATTTTGTGAGAAAGTGGTCTCTCCACCATAGTGACCACCTGTTGGGTTGTCATGCATTTCTTTCAACACATGATCAGCATCATCCTTTTCCAAACACCTCCGCCAAATTCTATCATATTTTTTTCTGTATAATGTGTCATTGGCCAAGTGATACTAATTAGATTTCAATCTGAGCACTCTCCGTTGTGATGCATCCATGTGTTCAAGAAATGACCCCTGTGTGAGATAGAAGTGTATGTCGTAATACCACGACTCAAGATCCAAAGGGCTTCTGACGTTTCGCACTCAGACATCAGCGTCTCATTAATCCATAGGGGCTCCTCCCTGAATTCTACTTGTACATTTTGCATGCTCTATGCTTCTACTTCTTCGGATGCCCCTTCTTTATCCACCAAGGCTTCAGCAGCTAGCCTACACAATCCTTGCCCTTGAACTATCTTCGTCGGCTTAATCTCGAGGTCGGATTCTTGTAGTGCGGTTATCAAATTTACTCTCCGTTCATCCATTTCTTTATGCACGAATAGGGCTCTTACAACGGGATGGGGAACGATCACTTTAGCCCTAGCCTTTAATAAATAAGGGCGGAAATTTTTTGTGGCTTTAAAAACAGCAAATCCTTGTTTCTCCACATCTAGGTAGTTTAGTTCTGCTCCCTGAACATTAGAGCTCATATAAGAAATAGGGACTTCGTTGCCATCATCATTTTGTTGAGTGAGGATTGCGGCATATGAAACATTAGAAGAAAACATGTACAAGAAGAATTCCTTGTTGAAATTGGGGCTGAACAATGCAGGAGCTTCCGCGATGGCCTCCTTAATTCGCTGAAATGATTTCTTAGCTTCATCGCTCCACTTATACACAACGTCTTTCTTCATCATTAGCTGCATGGGATGCACTATTTCTGCGAAACTTGAGACAAATTTCCTAACGAAATTGATCTTCCTGAAGAAAGATTGCATTTCCCTTTTATTTGCAAGGGGGTGTATTCTCATGATGGTCTCTATTTTTTTAGGACCAATAACAATCCCTTCTTTAGAGAGGATATGACCCAGTAATTTCGCTTTTGTAACTATGAAGACACTCTTCTTGGGATTCAACGATATTCCATATCTTCGGCATCTTCTAAAAATTTGTTTCAGGTGATAAATATGATCCCTTTTGTGCTATGAATACACAGTGATGTCATCCATGTAAACCACTACTGATCTGTTAATCAACCCTTGGAAATCTATGTCCATAGCTCTCTAAAATGTGGCGCCCACATTAATAAGTCCAAACAACATTTTTCGATATGCCTAAGTGCCCCATTCAGTGTTGAAGGTTGCTTTAAGTTGATCTTCATTAGATACCAAGACTTGATTATATCCTGAAAACCCATCTAATAGGGACAACATTTTAGACCTAGAAATGCACTGAAGTATGTGTTCCATAGAAGGGACAGGATAGTTATCCTTTTGCGATGCTTTGTTCAAGTTTCTGAAATTGATACACAACCTGATGTCTCCATTTTTCTTTCTTACTGGCACGATATTGGCTACCCAGCGGGTGTGTCTGACCGGAAAAATGATTTTGGCATCCAGTATTTCGTTTAATTCTTTCTTCACCAGCGGTTCTAGGTTTGGATGCATCTTACGAATCTTTTGTTGGTAGGGCTTAGCCTCCTTTTCCAAAGGAATTACATGCTACATAATGCTGGTATCAAAGGATTTTAAGTCGCCATATGTCCATGGAAAGACATCCTTGTACTCTTTAAATAGCTTGACAAATGCAGCCTTTTCTTGTAGAGAAAACCCCAAGCCCAAATTAATAGTTTTTGGGTCTTCTTTGGTTCCAAGGTTGATCGATTCATACTTCATGGATGAGCTATGCATTTTGCAGTTAGTCTGCTTCCTGAATTTATCATGCAGGTCATACAAGTTCTCCATCTTGACAACTAATTTGGGAATTATATTAGACTGATCCTTTTCCTCATATTCCCTCTCGTTCATAAGCCTGTCATGCTCCTTTTCATCAATGACTACATTCTTGAATGTCTTCTCGTAGTGCAAGAACTCAAGGATTTGCTCGTCATCTTTGAACACCTGCCAATTTGAGATGTTATCAGGCACGGATGGTCTGAAAATCAATTCAACATAACATTTATTCTTCTTTAATCTAAAATTAGGCAAGTGTTTTGCAGCCATACCAGCCATCAGATCGGCATCTTGGTTTTTCCCTCGAGGTATGTATGTGATATTAAAAGAATCAAAACTGTCAATTAAGCTCCATACCTCATGTCGGTATCTTACTAGGTGTGGCGAATTGCAATGTATCCTTTTCCTTACCTGGTCGACAATTATCTGTGAGTCACCAAAAAATTTAAGATTTTTCACCTTCATATCAATGGCTTTCTTCACGCCTTGCAGCAAGCCTTCATATTCTGTTGTGTTGTTGGTGCATGCGAACTCCAACCAGTTGGCCATCAAATTTTGGTTCCCTTGTGGGCCAATGAGAATGCTCCCAGCACCTGCACCTTCAAGGCAGTTAGAGCCATCAAAATAGAGTGTCCAAAATATAGAATCTAATGTTACATCAATTGAACTGCTTTCTATGAAATTAGTCCTATCATCTACTATAATACAGGATAATTCATCAGTTGGATTGCAGGGGAGAGCTTCAAACTGTGTGTTTGTCACAGTTTCTTCAACTATCTCTGCATGGAATTCTCCAAAACAGGTTTCGATGGCACAAACGTCGAAACTATAATTCCCAAGGATAGAGTTGGTAAACAGTATAGGTTCATTGGGGCCATTTAGTTCTGTCACCACATACTTCATGTATCTTTCTCGATCAACCCTCATCATACCACCTTTTCCCTTCTGAGGCAACAAGAGATGGAACCAATCAGTTGAGAAATATCCATTCAGTTTTGCTGACCAGTCCATACTAAGCAGCATTCCATAAGCCTCAGGTATGTTGACTACAACTATATCAATGACTTGTGTGTATTGTGGTTTAGTAGCCATCCGAATCAACACATCTTTCAATTCCCCAATTACTTTCACATTTTTCCTGTCCAATTGCATAACTCAAGTTCTAGTTTTCTCGAGTATCGCATGAAGTCTTTTAGCAATAGCATAAGGAATCATAGTGGACGAGGCACCCGAGTCTACCAAGAAATTGTGGATGTTCATGTTGAATATTTCAAATGTGATAAGGAAAGGGGGAGTCATGGATTTTGATTTCCTTCCTATCATGTCCACACTGAAATCTTGGGGGGTTTGATTCATTTTGGACAGAGTGACTTCCTTAGCTGATGGGGTTTGGCTGTACTGGGGATACTAATAGGTCTGGACACCGAATTCTTGGTTTGGCTTCTCGGGATGGTGGGATTTTTGCAATTTCATTCATTCATAGCTTTCAAAAGTAAGTCTCTTTGCTGCGTTAACTTTAACAAATCGAAGTATGTAATATTAGCTTGGGATTTCTTAATATCATCCACAATATTGTAATCAATGTTATAAACAGGGTAGGGCAGAGTAAACATACCTATTTTTCCATTCTTATATGGGATTTTACAATTTTGAGTCACCTTCGTTGCGGTCGAAGGTGTGTTATCTTTCTCTAGATAGTTTGCAACTAGAATACTCTTGGAATCTCCACTAGGTTTACCCTTCTCAACAGGAACTTTGGGAGCGGATGCCTTCAAAGGGAGAACATCTTTCTTTGTCTAGTCTACAGGCTTCATCATGCCCGCTAGTGGTCCTTTAGTTCGTGTATGGAGTTCATTATTGTGGATTTTGGCCATACTATCTCCTTTGTCATCATCGTTCTCGTTTGTATAGAAATCCCATAGTGCATTGATTTGAGATTCTTCGTCCAAGGGCTCTTCTACTTGGTATTCTTCCTCATTTTCTTGTTCTGGCTCCAGCTCCACTATAGGTTCTTCTTTGTTAAGGAGTGATCTGATAAGAGCCAGCTCTTCTGTATTTAAATTCCCTTCATTGGGTGGAGCAAGAAACACAAGTTGACCATGACCACCTCCTGTCTTCTTACAATAGAAAGGTTTGAAAGGTTTTCTGTTGTTATAATCTCCTCCATTCCCACTTTTACTCTCTCCAGAATTTCATTCATATCGATGACTGTATTTGTCAATTTCTTAATGATCTGATGCAAACCTTCCACATTTGTGGTGTCCCTTTCTTTGCCCTCAGCCACTTTGTTATCACTCCCATTATTCTTCTTGGATGACTGAGAGGCTTTCTTTCCTTTGGTTGTATGATGACATGATGTGAGACTGATCATTTCATTCTCAACTTTTACTACTTCATCAATAGCACCTTTTAAGGTTTGTGTGTTACTCCTCTTGACCCACATTGTAGTAGGGACAGGGAGAGCAGTGATGTAGAATTCCATGAGCACCTCCTCAGTAGGTCTAACATTAGCTGGGATTCTGTTGAACAAAGTGTTGAACCAGATGTTAAAATCCTTTACCTTCTCTTTGGCTTCCATTTTCAAACTGGATAGTTCTAAAACTAAGGCCACAAGTGTTTTGTCATCGCCAAACTTGTCTAAAAAGCCCTCCTGAAAGGCAACCCATGAGGTGATCGATCCTATTCTGAAGCTAAAGTACCATGTGGAGGTTGCTCTAATCAGGGTAAAAGGGAACAAGCAACATACCACATTTTCATCGGCTACCCCCAATATGCGCACGACCAGGAAGAAAGAGTGAATATGGTTATCAGTAGCATCTCCCCGCTCAGGGTCAAATTTAGGCAATATTCTTTCTGCATTCTTGGGTAAGGGATGCTGCTACCCAGGTACTGCTACAGCATCCTGAGCGAGCCAAGGAGGGACTGCTCCTGGGGGAGGTGGGAGTTGGTTCCCACCTAGTTGAAGCTGATTCCCACCTGGAAGAGGAACATTAGCCATATTATGGATAGGGAGGTTTTGGTCAAAGGTGTCTTCAAGGCATTCTTTATTAGGATTTCCCAAATCAGGCCAGGGATTACCTTCAAAGAGTGGATCGTCGGGAATTTCTTCCCAAGGAGTGTCGGTACTTTACAAGGATTATAGCACAATATCTTCAAGAGAAGGGGCTGCAGATGTTTCTTCATTTATGGAACAGATCCTTGGCTTTGTTTTAGTTGTCAAAGGTAAAGAGTGAAATATGGGGAGCTGAGAGAGCGAATGAGTGTAAGCCCAAGTAAGTACTCTGACTGGTTGTTCCTAAGTGACAGGATACTCCCACAATGTCTCTTCTTTGGGTGACCCAAGCACGGGACTTAGAGGGATCTTTGTTTCTTCGAAATGAGGATTTTCCAAATGGGAGGAAGGATCTTTTCAACCTTTACGATCCATGCATTAATCTTTTCAATTCCATGTGCGACATTTATAGATGGAATCATAAAAAGCAATGGACGATCGTTCAGGCCCTCCTTCTAGTGCCAATTTGTTGACAAGGTGAATGTTCGCTAAGCCAATCAAGGGGAACTAACCCGATTGCAAACCCCAATTAGATCTTCTTTTGTTTGGAATGGCTATTTCCAACGGATTTTAAAGGATCCCGTAAATTGTTATAGGTGTTGAAAGATTGCTTCTCAGAGGAAGACTTCCATTAAATCAACAAAAGAAATAGCTAACCTATATGTATCAATTCCTATCTACACTAATTTTAACTACTTATGCTAATCCTAACTATTCTAATCTATCCTACAGGAGCATAAAAAAAGAGATTAAACATCATATATAGATTCCAAGTCCAAATGAATCAACTACTGGTTCAAAGATAAACAAGGCTATATTAAATCTTTATTGCAATCTAATTAATTATACAGGAATACACATTCCTTTCCATACAAATAACACTTGCAACTGATGTTTAACAAGGTTTCAAATCAGCGACCGCTCATGAATTAATCATGGTAACAAATCACATTTGAATAACCAAGACTAGTCACAAACTGTCTATTATCAATATGCACAAAAACAAAACACATTTATATTTATGCCAGAAACAATAGTCTGATTCTAAACACATGAAAGAAAGAAGATAGATCTGAAAAAAAAAAAGGCTCTTTCTCAACCAAACAGTCTTCTTTATTCACAAAAAATCAAAAACTATTCTTCCCAAAAAAAGGTCCTCTCCTCATCTCCGGAGGTAATATTTATGCCGAAGGAAATGACCCTCAGTCTTCCCTTAAATTTTCACCTCCCTTCTCTTTTCAATATACAAATCAAAATACACAGACATAGAACAGCCAGTGTAACCACTGACACGTAGAAGGCATATCTTCTAGAGCGCTTCATCTCTTGGGGAAATGAATAGATGTTGATTAGAAGAGGATGATTGTATGCCATCTCTTCATGATGAAACTTGGGACAATTTCACTTTCAGAATACACAGGCAATGCGTGGAAACCCAACTAAGAATGCCTAAGGCTGGACCTTTAAATGGAACGCATCTGCATATATGAACTCTCTGGATCTGCTCATTGTAGAGTTATAAAAAAGGGTCTCTTTCACCTCTAGTTACCTCACATTAATATTTCAATCCGAGAACGTCTTGCTATTTCAAAGAGTGTCTAAGTCTGAGGCTTAGCACTTGTCAAAGTAATGCTCATAGTACAGCTGTTTAAAACTAAAAAAGTAAATAGATGCGTGTCTAAAAACTTAACTACTTCAAAAGTCTAAATCACACCAAGCAATGCATCAGTCAAAGGTTCGGTAGCAATAACCCATCCTTTTTGTAACTGATGAGAACAAATCCGAGGTCTGGGAGCCAGGTAGCAGATGCTGGCGCTCACTACAGCCTGAGATCGTCCTTAATAAATAGAAATGAAACGACAAGTAAAGGAAATAGCAATGAAATAGAACAGCACATCAGCCAAGGGTTCGGTAGCAATAATCCATCCCTTTCATAACTGATGGGAGCAGGTCAGAGGTCTAGGAGCCAGGTAGCAGATGCTGACGCTCACTACAGCCTAAGATCGTCCTTAAATAATTAAGAAATGACAAGTAAATAAAACAACAAATCAGCAATCTTGAAATGGAACGGCAATTGAAATGGAACAACAATTGAAATGGAACAACAACTAAAATGGAACAACAATTCAGAAATGGAACAACAACTAAAATGGAACAGCACTGCCTATGGATCCAAGATGAAATAATATTAAAACCATATAAACACAGAGTGCTTAATCTGATTTTGTTATCACTCTAAATAGAAGCATACGATTTCATCTCAAGATGAAAACAGTAACATTCAAGGATTCAATAATCATGTGAAATCAAACTTTTCAAGATAACTGTTGTAATGCTAAAGCACAATCGCATAAAACTCTATAATGGAATGACAGTATCCTGTAGAGATTAATAAACACCTAAAGGATTGGTAACATGATACATCGTTAATATAGTACTTTAGTTTGCAAGAACATTAAATGATTTAAACATAACAGAGCATGTAATATAAATGTTCTTAAAACACAACAGATTACCAGATCACGTCTATAAACAAACCACACAGAAACCATGCGTAATGGGGCAAGAGAAAGTGTCCTCCAGGGTCGGGCCCTTAGCCTCCAGGGGTACACCGCTTAAGATTGATCTAGGCTCAAAGATAAAAGAGTAACCAAGTCTGTATTAATGCATGAAGTAGAATTATAGTAACTCAAGTCTTTAACAAAACATAAAGATCATAGTCTTGATCTTTCTTAAAACAAATTACATAAAAAGTCCTCCCCTTCTAGCTAACAACGCTATCCCTTATATAAGGATGATGACGGAGATATCTAGATGCAGAAATAGATAAAATAGCGATCCCTCAGGATCTAAGATCATGAGGGATTCGCATAATCATTAATCTTGAGTCACTTCTTTCCTTTTCTGCTCCGAGCTGGTATCTCCGCTTCCTTTCCTGGGTTGGTCCGTTTCGATCTGGTTTGCATGCAGTCTCCCGTCAAAGGGACAACAGTTAGTTCATCCTTGTCTTTTCCTTTGGGATGGCTACTTTCCTTTTTTCCTCCTTCCTGCACATAGGAATGACAATTATCAGCATTTCTTATTAATCTCACGTGTTTCGTTATAAATCCTCATTATTGTCTAAGTTTCTAATGCAAAAGGCTTATAAGTTCTAATGAAAAGATACTGACATAACCATCGAAACATACCTTCTTTGATACTCCACACATCCCCCAGCTTACCCTTTTTCATGGCCTCATGAAAACATTGTAGTTGACATGCAAAGCAGTGAGTGAGTAGGCTGGAGATGGAATCTCGTGTGGGGGCCTACAACCATGATGCGAAATTAAATGATCAAAGAAATGGCATGTCTGGCCCTCAAGCATCTCATACAAGGCTTGGTATCAGGGTGCAGGATGCCAAATGATTGGACTCCGGAACCTATATCCTAACCAGGATGGCCCTGCCCTCAAAACAATTTCACCATAGAAGGGGAATCAGTTAGCAGCAAGTTTAAAATTCTCATACTTAAATGGTTCTCTGAGCTAGATGTTCGGATTAGATATTCGATATTGAAATTTAGCTGCTTCAACGACAGGGTCTTTAATAGAGGAAAAGTATTCAAGCCCCTGCCGAATGATTGCTTCATGCATGGGTCCTAATGCTTCAATCACTCTTGGAGGCCTCATGAGATTTCTATGTCTCCTCCATAACTATTCTGGGTCCCTATGCTAAGCTCTTACCCATAGATCTAATCCATTTTCTTGTCTTTGAAAAGCGTTGTAGGCTTTGAGCCATTTAATTTGATTGACTAAAAATGAGATAAATGCTTGCAATTGAATGTCCCCAACAAAAGGGCCAGGGTTCAGCTCGGTCTCCTGTTCTAATACAAGGTTATGCAAGTAAAATTCACACAATAACCCTTGCACTTTCACCCCATAATGTTTACAGCAATTTATAAAATCATTTATAGTGTTAATTTGTATGGGAGCACCTGCTTTAACAGCCTTTATTTTCAATTGTAAATACCTTTCCATTAGAAATAGGGCATAGTTCTTGGCAGGGGCTCTACATGTTAGGACATCATTGTATAGGGAACACAAGGTATCCATCTGTTTGATAACTACATCAAATCTACAAGTTAACTTTGCAACTTTCTCTTGTTCCCTTCGCCATCCTTCGAAAGCTTGGCTTTCAGTTAAGTTGACGTTCCTTAGCTGCTACTGTAGTTCTTCATATTTTTCTCGGGGGACCGTTTGCTCCCTAAGATTTTCTACTTCTTGCTGGGCCTGCTTCAAATTTTTGTGAAGGGTTCTCGTTTTCGGATCCTTCTTCCATGCAGTCGTGGAGGCCGGGAGCTTTACTTGAACTTTCTTATTGCGCTGCTTCAAGTTCAGAACCCTTATTACTTCCGAAGGTGGTACCTCCGTCTGAACCATCTTATCATCCTTTTCAATTTTAACACGAACTCCAACCCATTGCTGTTCCTTTTCAATTGGAACAGCAGTCTGCTTTTCAGCTTCATTTGGAACAACAGCTTGCCTTTTATTAGGGTTTTGAGCAGTGGGATGGATTTTGGTCCTCCGCCTCTTGCGCTTAAGGGATCTTACTGGTGTGGTCAGACCTTTTCTTCTTGAAGTCCCTTTTACCCTTTGCCTTGCTTTTAGAACCCTAATCTGCTAATGAAGCTGGATTATTATGTTCAACAATGTCCGTTGTTCCCTTCGTAATTCCCTTATTTCCATCATCTCTTCAGAAAGAACAGCAGGTTGTTCGCTGCGGTTTGGAATGTGGCTAACTTCCTGATTTTCTCCCTGTGGTGGCTATTCTAGGGTAAGAACCTTACTTGGCTCTGTTATTTCTTGGGCTAATTCTTCTTCTGCCCTTATTTCCTCCGGACTTTCTTCTGGTGCCTTCTGATTAGGAACGGGTTGTTCTTGCTCAGCGTTTTCTAATATCTTCTCATTATGAACGGACAAATTTTCTACTTCCGTCTCTTTTGCATGCGATTCTTTGGGTGCATCTTTATCCTGGGATTTCTCTATGGCATGGAGGTTTGATGGACTCAGGGGTTGGCCATATTCGCCCATATTGGCCAATATGTTGGCCAATTCATCTTCCCCTAACGGGTCTTGTAATGGGCTACCTTCCTGCTGTTCCATTTCTTCCTCTTGCTCGGACTGCTCGGCTTCTTTTTTCTCGTCTCTTTCCTCTTCAAATTACTCATCCCTTCTTCCTCTCTCCCTGCAGATTGCTCTGCCTCCTCTTCTTCTTCTTCTATTTCTGCCTCTGCAGAATGCTCTTCTTCCTCGACGTTTTCTTCTTCCGTTTTTGTCTTTGTAGATTGCTTTGCTTCCTCATCAGTTTCTTCTTCCGTTTCTATTTCTGTAGCCTGATCTGCTTCCTCGTTGTTTTCTTCTTCTGTTTTTGTCTCTGCAGACTACTCATCTTCGATTTATATTGCTTGGCTCGTGCCTTCCTGGGGCTTCTTCAGCCCTCCTCGTAGCCATATGAGCCTTGCCGATTTTCTGCGTTTTTCTGGTTATTCGGGTGTGCTGGTGTCATGTTTCCATTTTTCATATCGTTTTTCAGGTTGCTCCTCTGTGCAAGTGTCATGCTTCCGTTTTTCTGAACGTTGAGGTGTGCTAGCAACTTGTTTTCATTTTTTCGGGCGTCCAGATGTGACTGCCCCTCCATTGATGATGGTAATTAGTTCTTCCCAACTGCTCTGCTGCTGGGTGAGACTATAATTAACTATCAACCGAATTAATCCATGGTGGCTAACGACTAACTCTACGTGTTGTGCCCTCTTCATGCTTCGTGCAACGTCATGCAATAGTGAATTCAACAATGCAGGTAAATTCACAGAACATTTTTGTTTTAAGATAGCTAGGAGTTTAAGATGTCGTGGTCTTACCACGTCTTTTCTAACTTCACAGATGATGTAGCTTTGGATGATTTTTGCTAATTCCACCCATGGCTCTCCTAGCGTTGCTGGTAGCACCCCCTTACCTTGAATTGTCAAACTCTGGCCCTTGTCCTGAAAGATTTCTAAAATCTTCTGCAGCCTTTCCTTCTTTATTGTCCATACTGGTCCAGTGGCTGGTAATCCCGAGACTCTTGCTATTATGTCATCGGTGACTGCTATTCGCCTTCCTCTTAATGTGGAGTAGTCTTCCTGTAAATTCTGTAAAAATTATATCGCTACTGTTTCATTGGACTCCTTCAGACGCTTGAGATAGGTCAACCATCCTACTTTTTTCGGGATTCTTCGGGCTACAGCCGAAACAGTTAATACTTGCGGTTCTCGGCGAACTGACCTTCCTCCCATAGTTTCACTGCAAATTCTCAAAGGAACAGCAGTTGTTTGTTGAAACACAGAGAAGCTGGTAGCATATTACTCATTCATCTTCTAATGCTATGGCGTATGCAGTGGAAATGGCTTCGAACAACAGCTCATGCAAAAGAAAACAAAAATAGGAAAAGATAATACCGTTGAGCCGTGTTGTGCCCGAGTACACAATTTCTCAAATAATCGAACTGACACATGTTCTAGGGAATGATGAGGTTACCTCCCACCCTGCAATGTGATAGGCTGTCCCAGCCGTCAAATAAAGGAGCAGCATTTGTTCTGCCACGAGGTCTTTATGGAACAGCGTATGTCAATATACCATGCTTACAAAAACAACGTATTACTAAAATCGAGGTATAAAGTTACATCGCTTTAATACGTAAGGGACTGCGGTGATTTGATGGAAGTTCGGGGATAAGACATTTACCATAAATAGAGAATCTCATGCGGTCACTATCACTAGCTCCGTAATGATTGGCGATAATATATATTCATGCGCTATATGGTTGGGTAATATTATATAATTAATTATCACGGCATAAGAAACAAGAGGATGCAATCTTCTTACCTATTGGTGTAAAAATACGACTTCAATACCATTAACAGTGCTCTGCTACCGACAGGTGTCCATAACCTTGGCAGAGTTGTTTGTTTCACCCCTGGAACCATAGTCTTTTGTGTATGCCAGGAAGCGTTGTGTAATGTCAAAATGTAGGCCACTATGCTGGCTTGGTGACCAGTTAGTCATAATGCCATTCACGAGGGAGGAGCAAATAGTGGGCATACCGACTCGTGATGAGACCTCCTGTTCCAAGGGTTATTTGTTTGATATACCTTTTGGACCATTTCCCAAGTGTGGTGGCCATAGTGGGAATGTCACTTCACTTCCGTCCTGATGATCATGGTAGGCCAGCTTGTAATGAGACTTCCTATCCTGCAATTTGACAATTTTTAGAAACCATGTTTTGCTTCCTTCTTTTTTCTTCTTGTTTTTAATAAAGAGCCTTTCATGTTTATACACAAAGGGTGGTTCAACACTCCTTAAGAGTAGGAATGGTGGAAGAAGTCTTAATATCCCAATAGAAAGGTATAGATCCTTTGGTCTTATTTCCGAATGATAATCAAAGAGGATTAAAAAGAACCATCATGATGTAGATAACCAATCAGAATGGAGTTAGTAGAACAATGGCAGCAAAACATGATGAATAAGCATGTCTTTCCCTGCATCCTTTCACCAATTCAGGGCAGTCTCTTATAAAGATAGCGATTTTTTATTTATTGATTTCCGTATGCTGTGTTTTTGTTTCCATCACATAAGTGCATAGCCGTATTCAAAAAGACTTGAAAGAACATTAGCAATAAGCATCCTTAATTTAGAATAGAAGGAACAAGTTGTTTCAAAATCATATGAGTAGTGTTCCTTTCGAGGAAGGGCACAACAACAATTCACAAATGTTGTTCGTTTGGAGAAAGGAACAATAGAAATCAACAGTGTTGTTCCTTTTGAAAAGGAACAACAAAATCAAACAACTGTCGTTCCTTTGAAAAAGGACCGGCAGAAATCAAAAAGTGTTGTTCCTTTTGGAAAAGAAACAGCAAAAACACACAAGTGTTGTTCCTTTTGAAAAAGGAACAGCAAAGCACACAAGTGATGTTCCTTTTGAAAAAGGAACAGCAAAACACAAGTGTTTTTCCTTTTGAAAAAGGAACAACAAAAATCACAAGTGTTGTTCCTTTTGGAAAAGGAACAGCAAAAATCGCAAGTGCTGTTCCTTTTGGAAAAGGAATCAACAAAAATCACAAGTGTTGTTCCTTTTGGAAAAGGAACAGCAAAAATCACAAGTGTTGTTCATTTTGGAAAAGGAACAGCAAAAATTAAAAGTGTTATTTCTTTTGGAAAAGGAAACACAAAAATCACAAGTGTTGTTCCTTTTGGAAAAGGAATAGAGAAAATCAAAAGTGTTGTTCCTTCTGGAAAAGGAACAGCAAAAATCAAAGTTGTTGTTCCTTTTGGAAAAGGAACAACAAAAATCAAAAGTGTTGTTCCTTTTGGAAAAGGAACAACAAAAATAAAAAGTGTTGTTCCTTTTAGAAAAGGAACAGCAAAAATAAAAAGTGATGTTCCTTTTGAAAAAGGAACAGCAAAGCACATAAGTGTTGTTCCTTTTGGAAAAGGAACAACAAAAATCAAAAGTGTTGTTCCTTTTAGAAAAGGAGCAGCAAAAGTAACAAAACCTGTTGCAAAGATATGCACAAAAATAATTCAAGAAGTTATGTACAAATTTGTAAGGAAAAGTAAATTTCTTAGTGAGTTACAGGTGAGGAAAATTTGTCTTCCTCCCCTAAGATCTCCATATCTGAATCTTGGCGTAGTTGTTGGCAGAAGGACTCCCAAGTAAGTGGTTTACAATAAAGACGGACTCGATGGTCGTTTGCCTAAAAGGTATATCCAGAACCATCAATAGTGATCAGGGTAAGGGTACCATTGTCATGTACTTTCTGAATTTCATATGGTCCCAGCCAATGAGTCTGGGGTTTCCCGGGGAAGTCCTAAAACCTAGAGTCATAAAAAAGAGCCCAGTCTCCTTCGTGGAAGACTTTATTTTTAATGAGAGCATCATGCCATTTAGCTCTTTGTTGTTGTATCAGGGCAGTGTGTTGAAGTGCAGAGAGCCTAACTTCATCCAGCTCATTGATCTGTTGTAGTCGATTAATCTGTGCCTCAGTTAAGTCTAAACCAACTTCTTGTGTTGTTCGTAATGTCTGGATTTCAAATTCTATAGGAAAAATAGGTTGTTTTCCGAACATTAGCTGGTAAGGTGAGTGGCCAATGGTGCTTCTCCATGTTTTTCTATAGGCCCACAATGCTTCAGGTAGTCTGGAAGCCCAATCGCGTCTATGTGATGCAACTGTTTTTGTTAGAATTGTTTCTATTATCTTGTTGCTGCTTTCTACTTGCCCATTTGCCTGTGGGTGATATGGGGTGGTAACTTTATGTTGGACATGATAGTTGTTGAGTGTTGCAGCTATTCTGTTCCCAGCAAACTGTGGCCCTCCATCTATAATTATCTCTCTAGGGAGGCCATAGCGTACAAATAGATGGAGCAGGAACTGTATGACAGATTCTTCTGTAGCTCTGGGCAAGGCCTCCGCTTCAACCCACTTGGTGACGTATTCTGTTGCCACCAAAATGTATGTTTTCTAGTTTGATGGTGGGTTGATTGGTTCCACGAAATCAAGAGCCCAACACTCAAATAGTTCAATGACTAGCTGTGGTTTCAAAGGCATCTCATCCGACTAACTAGGGCGTCCCGCTCTCTGGCAATTGCCACATGCTTGGACAAATTTCTTTGCATCTTTGAAAATTGTGGGCCAATAATACCCTGTGTGTAGTACTTTATGTGCAGTCCTGCGATCAGCGAAATGTCCACCACATGGTTGGTCATGGCATGCTTTCAATATATCAAAAATTTCATCCTGTCGAACGCATCTCCTGATTTGCATGTCTGCCCCTGTGTGAAACAAATAGCCCCCAATCCAGGAAAATCGGGTACTTCGCTGAACAATTTGTTTTCACTCATTAGGGGTTAGATGCTTTGGTAACTTACCTACTGCTAGTTAATTGGCAACATTAGCATACCAGGGTGTTTGAACAGCAACGGCAAAGATATGCTCATCTGGAAATTGATCTTCAACTGCTGCTGCATCAACTGGTTTTGGCATTCTTGAGAGGAAATCAGCTACCGGGTTTTCTTTCCCGAGTCGATCCTTGATTATAATATCAAATTCCTGCAATAAAATCATCCATCTAGTTATTCTTCCATTTGTGATAGGCTTGTTTGCTAAATATTTTATAGCAGAATGATCTGTGTACAAGATAACAGGATATCCAGTAATGTAATGTCTGAATTTATTGACAGCATGTATAACACTAGAAATTCCCTTTCAGTGATAGTATAATTTAATTCAGTAGGGGATAGATTTTTGCTAATGTAATAAATTGCATATGGTTTTCTATCCTCCTCCTGTCCAAGGACCACTCCAATGGCTGTGTCTGAGGCATCAGATGATATCTGGAATGGAAAATCCCAATTTGGTCCCCAAAGGATTGGGGCTGTAGATACGAGCTTCTTCAGATCGTTGAAGGCACGTTCACATTTTTTTGTCCAAAGAAAATTAACATTGCCAATTAGTGCATACAAGGGTGCAACAATACGTCAATAATGTTCTATAAATCTTCTATATTAACCAGAGAATCCAAGAAAGATACATACCTCTGTTTGAGTAGTAGGAGTAGGAATAAGCAAAAGTATTTGGATTTTGGTTGGGTCTACCTGAATGCCAGCTGCTGAAATATAATGTCCTAAAATGAGTCCTTCTGTCATCATCATATAACATTTTTCATGGCTTAAACAAAGCCTGGTAGCTATGCAATGTTGTAGGACTTTTTCTAGTGTGTCCAATGCTGGATCAAACTCATCTTCGTATGGAGTAAAATCATCCATATATACTTCCAATCCTTCATTTATTAGATCTACAAAAATGCTAAGGATAGCCCTTTGGAATGTGGCAGGGGAATTACATAAGCCAAAAGGTAAAACTCGATAGGCGAATGTTCCCCAAGGACAAGTAAAGGTAGTTTTGTCCTGATCTTTAGGGGCAATCTGTATTTGGTTATACCCACTGAAGCCATCGAGGAAAGAAAAGAATTTCTTCCCTGCCAAAGTGTCCAATACCTGGTCGATGAATGGGAGAGGAAAGTAATCTTTTTGCGTTGCTTTATTTAACTCCCTGTAGTCCACGTAGATTCTCCACTTCCCATTCTTCTTTGGTACCACCACAAGTGGAGAGACCCATTTACTATCAGAGATAGGGTAGATGAAGTTAACATCTAAAAGTTTTTGAAGCTTGGCTTTTACTACTTCTTTTAGATGAGGATTTAGTCTTCTCTGAGGCTGCCTAACAGGTCTTGCATCATTTTCTATGTAGATGTGGTGTGTACATAATTGAGGGTCAATTCCTTTCATATCATGGTAATCCCATGCAAATGCTTCTTTATATTTCCTTAAGATATGGATGAGCTTTGTTTCTTGTTCGGGTGCAAGGTCGGCGTTAATGTTTAAGGTTTTTCCAGGTTCAATTTCCACAATTTTACTATGTGCAACTGAAGTGACAGGGATTGTGTGATCATGTGTATCTTTCAGAGGTTCCTCTTCTACTTCGTTAACAAATGTTGCTTTTATCATATGACACTGGGTCCGAGATGTGAGTTCATTTTGACTAATGAAATTACTGATGGCATCATCTTCTGTTTGGTCTTTGAACTCAAGTGCTTCTTATATAGTTAATGGAGATCTAATGTTATCAGTAAGATATGATACAGGGTGCCTATTAGTTTTAACTATTGTGATGCTTGGTTGCGCTGGGGGATATAATACTAAATTTTTTATATCCGCCCCCTTAGTTATGATCATGTTCCCTTGTTGACAGCCGATATAGGCATCAGCGGTAGTGAGCCAAGGTCTTCCTAAGATCAATGCATGTCCATCAAGTCGGGTTTTAGGATTTATTATCAGAAAATCAGTTGGGTATTCACAGGAGTCAACCGAGACCATGACATCATGTAGTATGCCTTCTGGCCTAACCACAGATCGATCCGCCAACTCTAGCAGAGTGGAGCTGGGTTCTGCAGATGTAATTCCTAGCTTTTAACAAGTAGCGGTTGTCAATATGTTGATTGTAGCTCCAAGATCAACTAAGGCATTGGGCAAGGTTTGACCATGAATTTGAACAGTTACTATTGGGTTTCCTGGGTCTTCATAGTTAATGGGTGTTTCCTTTCTTGATAATAGGTCAGATAAAGTGCCGACTACTTGAACTCTTGGATTATCTATTATATTCCTCCTTGGTCTTTTTATGCATAATTCTTTAATATTTTTTGCGTATATCGGGATGTCTTGAATGGCCTGGAGGAATGGAATTTTTATGTACAAATTTTGTAATTCTTCCAGAATGTCAAAATTAGGTTGTTGTATAGGTCGAGGTATGACTAATCGTTCTGGGAACGGGGGAGAGGATGTGATTGCTTGATTATGAGTTTTTTGTCTATTCACATCCTCCTCTTGTGACAGATGTTCTCTAGGTAACTGATCTTCAATCTGAACTGTTTTATTTCCCCCTGTTTGGATAATACGCCCAGATCTTAGCTGAAGATCATTGCACTCCCTCAGATCGGGTCCTTCTTCTGGTGTTTCTAAAATTTGGAGAGCTTGGACCAGTCTGTTGTTTGGATTGGGATTGGGCTGAGCTGGGAGTTGGGGTCTCGGATTAGATTGGGGGTTTTGCTGTAAAGCTGGCAGTGTAGGTTGAGGGAAAGGAATATTTCCTACTGGCTACTGTGTTGGTCTCTTCCAGTTAGTCTGCCAGACTGAACCTTGTGAAGTGGGGGGAGTCCATTGTGGTGGGTATGGGTTGTTTTGCCAGTATGGTGGGGGATAAGGAGGATTCGACCAACCAAATTGGCTTGTCTGATTTAGCCACAGGTTTGTAGAAGGATATGACTGTGATGACCAGTTTGGAAATGGGGGCTGAAACTGACTTTGCCATGTATTATACTGTTGAGTATTGTACTGCGGATACTGAAAAGAAGAAGCTGGGTCTAAAAACATACCAGTTTGTCATGGTTGCCACTGACGACGTTGGTTGAGTAAATATACTGCTTCTGGTTCTTCTTCTGCTTCCTTATATACCGCTTTCAGTCCAGGTAATGAGGGACAACTTTCTGTAGAGTGATCCCTTGCACAGATGGCGCATGTCTGGACTGTATCTAGTGGACACTCCTTATGGCTATGCGTCTTCCTGCATCTGGGGCAGAAGATTGCTAAATTCTGTTCTGCCTCCATTTGCTTCTGCTTGGCCTGCAAAACATCCAATTGTGTAGTCAGTGTTCCTAGTATATCAGTTTTAAAATTTTCAAATAAATTTCCAATTTCCACACGCGTTACTCCTTCTGATGGGATCTTGTTTTCTCTTACAAACTTATCATGTTCTGCAGTTTGATTCGTGTACTGCCTCTCGAACTCCTGATGCATAAATCAATTATGTCAGCAAAACTTTCCTGATAAATATCCCCTTTCCCCATAATGTTTAATGTTTCAATCCATTGCTCTTTCATGCCCTTTTATTAATGTTGTTTTCAACACGTTATCAGGCAAAGGCAGTGATGCATAGGGAGATCTTTGTAGATTATACTGGAAACGTTCCACATATTCTTCTAATGTTTCATTTGGTCTAGCTATCATCTGAAATATTTCATCTTTTAGTTCTCTAAACCTACAATAGTCTTGATATTTTTTTAAAAAAGATTCTTTCATTTGTTCCCAGTTATTTATAACCCCACCACCTAATCCCATAAACCATCTTAAAGCAGCCCCTTTCAGAGTAGAGGGGAACATTTTTAGTTTCTGGGGGTCAGTGGTGTAATCATATCCCCTACACAGCACATCAAATTCAAATAAAAATGCATCTGAATCCTCCGATGTAAGCCCGTGAAATGTAGGGATATGTTGAAGGGGGATTTCTTTCATGGGGGCATTTGTTATGGAATCCACTATGGGGTATTGTAATCTAGAGGTTTGGGTGTTTGGAGGATTTTGAGCCATTGGGTCAAATATGTGCCAATAACCTTCCGGAATATCTAAGAGGGTATTCTTAGGTTGAGAGGGAATGGCTTTGACAGGAACAGTTTTAATAGCACTTCCTTTATCTGGGATTTTTTTCTGAGGGGATTGGGTCCCTTCAATAATAATTTTTTCCGCACTCCCTTTGTCTGGGCTATTCAATGGCTGAGTTATCTTAAGAGAAGATCTCGGCTCCTCAGTCTCCCCTGTTTCCCCTTCGCCTTCACAAAGATTATTGAAATTCCCTTCTTGCAATCGTTCTGGAATAGAATTTTCAATTTCTTGAAAGTCTTGTTCGTCAGTTTGACTATGCACCTCAGCGAAGGCTACAGATGGTGAACCTGTGGTCTGAAGGGAACTAGTAGGCTATTTGGAAATAACTTTCATGGGTCCTACTAAAGGCTGAGATTCGGCTTTCTTATAGATTTCGTCTATGAAGGTTGATCGACCAAGGGTCACCGTCCCCTTAGCTTTTTCTGGCTTTGGCAAAGGTTTGAAATTTTTCTCCGGCTTTTTCGGCTTAGTCATGCACTCAATTTAACTACTAAATCCTTTTTAAGCAGATAGCAGTAAATCTGCAGGAAAGCAGGCAAAGGATCAGAGCTTTTACATGCTCCGTACGTAGGTTCTTACCTTCCGTTTTCAAAACCCAATTCTTTCCTAGCAGGTTCGTACACTACCCTGAAAAAACAAATGGCTACACTCTTTCCCCGGCAACGGCGCCAAAATGTAGAGCTATAAAAAGGGTCTCTTTCACCTTTAGTTACCTCACATTAATATGTCAATCCGGGAATGTCTTGCTATTTCAAAGAGTGTCTCAGTCTGAGACTTAACACTTGTCAGAGTAATGCTCGTAGTACAGTTGTTTAAAACTGCAAAAATAAATAGATGCGTGTCTACAACTTAACTACTTCAAAAGGCTAAATCACACCAAGCAATGCATTAGTCAAAGGTTCGGTAGCAATAACCCATCCTTTTCGTAACTGATGAGAACAAATCCGAGGTCTGGGAGCCAGGTAGCAAATGTTGGCGCTCACTACAGCCTGAGATCGTCCTTAATGAATAGAAATGAAACGGCAAGTAATGGAAATAGCAATGAAATAGAACAACACATCAGCCAAGGGTTCGGTAGCAATAACCCATCCCTTTCATAACTGATGGGAGCAAGTCAGAGGTCTGGGAGCCAGGTAGCAGATGCTGACGCTCACTACAGCCTAAGACCGTCCTTAAATAATTAAGAAATGGCAAGTAAATAAAACAGCAAATTAGCAATCTTGAAATGGAATGGCAATTGAAATGGAACAGCAATTGAAATGGAACAACAACTAAAATGGAACAGCAATTCAGAAATGGAACAGCAACTAAAATGGAACAGCACTGCCTATGGATCCAAGATGAAATAATATTAAAACCATATAAACACAACATGCTTAATCTCATTTTGTTATCGTTCTAAATAGAAGCATACGATTGCATCTCAAGATGAAAACAGTAACATTCAAGGATTCAATAATCATGTGAAATCAAACTTTTCAAGATAACTGTTGTAATGCTAAAGCACAATCGCATAAAACTCTGTAATGGAATGACAGTATCCTGTAGAGATTAATAAACACCTAAAGGATTGGTAACATGATACAACGTTAATATAAGACTTTAGTTTGCAGGAACATTAAATGAGTTAAACATAACAGAGCATGTAATATAAACGTTCTTAAAACACAACAGATTACCAGATCACGTCTATAAACAAACCACACAGAAACCACGCGTAATGGTGCAAGAGCAAGTGTCCTCCAGGGCTGGGCCCTTAGCCTCCAGGGGTACACCGCTTAAGATTGATCCAGGCTCAAAGATAAAAGAGTAACCAAGTTTCTATTAATGCATGAAGTAGAATTACAGTAACTCAAGTCTTTAACAGAACATAAAGATCATAGTCTTGATCTTTCTTAAAAGAAATTACATAAAAATTCCTCCCCTTCTAGCTAACAACGCTATCCCTTATATAAGGATGATGACGGAGATATCTAGATGCAGAAATAGATAAAATAGCGATCCCTCAGGATCTTTCGCAGAATCATTAATCCTGAGTCACTTCTTTCCTTTTCTGCTCCGAGCTAGTATCTCCGCTTTCTTTCCTGGGTTGGTCCGTTTCGATCTGGTTTGCATGCGGTCTCCCGTCAAAGGGGCAGCAGTTAGTTCATCCTTGTCTTTTCCTTTGGGATGGCTACTTTCCGTTTTTCCTCCCTCCTGCACATAGGAATGATAATTATTAGCATTTCCTATTAATCTCACGTGTTTCGTTATAAATCCTCATTATTGTCTAAGTTTCTAATGAAAAAGGCTTATAAGTTCTAATCAAAAGACACTGACATAACCATCGAAACATACCTTCTTTGATACTCCACACTCATGTGTCTTTTACTCCTCGCCTACAGAGATAATTAACATTAGTTTTATGATTATGAAACATGACAAAATGATCACAAACAAACCTTGCATTCAGCCACAGTTCCTATTTAATCTTGCAATGCAGAGCAACTATAATTATCAAACCACCAAGCCTGTTGTGACATGTATTCTCGCTGCCCCTAATATTCATTTTTACTCAAGGATTGTCTTAGCAATGCTTCAAGGGCAGACCATTCACTTTACAGGATTTTCCTTTGAAAACCCATACCACACCATTTTAGCGAAATACATGGGAATACACAAGGAAAACCCATGGCCGACCATAAGCGTGGACTTCAAACATTATGCACCCAGGTCTATAACCATCGTCGAGTCTGCTAATCATATCGTGCCTTATGTTTAAGCCTTGGGCTCCACCGATTGCGTTATGCAATTGAACGGACCCAAAATATATATGTACTGCAGTTAATAATGCCAGCGGGTCCACAATATAAGACTTCCCTTTGAAAACCTGGACCTCAATACTTTATCGAAAAACACAGGAATACACAAGAAAACTCGTAGCTGACCATAAGGCCGAACTTCAAATATTATGCACCTAGGCATATAATTATTGCTGGGTCCACTCATCGCCCCTTCACATATCGCATGGGCTTCACTTTCACTATTTTTTTATTGTGATTAGTGATAGGGCTCCAGACTCGAAATATATATGTGTTGTGGTTAATACTGCCGGCAGGTCCGCTGTATCGCATCGCAATGTTTCAATGGCGAGTGAATGGACCTTGGGTTCCATTGAAGCGCAATCGCGATATGCAATGGGCTTTGGACCTGAAATATATATATTGTGGTTAATGATCCTGGCAGGTCTGGTAGATCGCGACGTGCTTTATATACAAGCCTTGGACCCTGTCAATTGTGATATGCGATGGGGCTCTTGATCCAAAATATATATGTGTTATGGTTAACAATGTTGTCGGGTCTTGTGTATAGTGGTGCGTGTTATGTATTAGTGTTGATTGCAATAAGTGGTGAGGGTAAGTTATGCATGTTTATATAGTATTTTCTATTATCAAAGCATTGATATAGAGATAAAGGTGCGATGGGAGGTTTTGAGGGTTGAAAAAGTCCCGATGAAGGATATGAATGAAGGGATAGAAAGGGTTATAGATGAATCATGTGGCAGAGATTTATTAAGGGGTCCTTGACCATTAGGAATTGAAGATTTGACTAGGCAAAGAGTTAAAATCCCTGGGATAAAATAGATCATTCGGAGAGGTGAAAGATCAAACTTCTAGGGGACCCATTCAAAATTTCTACCAGGGCAGGTTTTAATAGGGTGTTGGTTGTGGCCACAACACGTTGTTCCCTGCAAAG
Organism: Pinus taeda; assembly: GCA_000404065.3. Classification (NCBI taxonomy): domain Eukaryota; kingdom Viridiplantae; phylum Streptophyta; class Pinopsida; order Pinales; family Pinaceae; genus Pinus; species Pinus taeda. Next base: position 181,598 of record APFE030889943.1, on the reverse strand, counting down.
AAATACAAGTAATTTAATTGTCATTAGTGGACAAGCATGAAGAAACAAAGCATTGAAAATGGTGAAAACAATGCATATACAAACATAAACTAAAACAAAGAGATAAACACACAAATAATGCTTAATTAAGCAGACAAGTCAACACAATTATGGAAAATGCCTCCCTTTATTGACAGTTGGTGGTAGAGTATGAATAAAATAGATGAATATTAAACACTTGAATAGAATTATTTGAGGTATGGTGCTAAAAAATCCTTAGCTAGGAGGTTCCTTTCTTCACTCTCTTTGCAAGCTTCTCCTCTCTATCAAATAAGTATCAGGTCACTCTCAATGGTCAAATCCTCTCCACACTAGAGTGATAGATTGCTAAGAAGAAACTCTACTAACACAACAGTGTTCTACGTCTTTTGCTTCAATAGTGAAATGAAGGATTGTTTTGATAGCAAATTTTCCAACATAACGTTGTCTTCTCTTTGGTCCTACCATGGCAAGTTTATATAGAATTTTTTGAATCTCTCTTCCCTCCCCTGGTTCATGAATGAAAATGACTTATGAGTAGGACAAGAGGATTCCTTTGACGGCTGCATATCTTCAGGGCAACTCGAATTCAATTGTCCTTGACTAAAACCTGTCATGGAATCATCTTCCAAGTGTGGGAAGTGGTCTCGAATTTGTTGAGTCGGCCATTTCTTCGATCGCATGGCTTTCGAAGAAAATGTCACACTGTCATGTGGCTATCGAAGGGAAAGTCGCACAGTCATCAATTTTCAGTTTAATTTTATACATTAGACCTTAGGAAAAATGAATATTTTGAACCTTCATAATGTCTTCAGCTGGAAAATCTTCACCTACAAGTTCTGCTGAACAAATTTGGGCATCTTTTGGATTGTACAAATGTTTGTACGATTTTATGGTGTTAACAACCAACAAAAGTTGTGAATTGATCCTCAAAAGCCTTTTTAACATTGAGACCTCTATTTTCTTCATTTTCCTTCATTTTTCCTTCAATTTCCCTCTCATGCAAATTTGTGTCTCTTCACCTTCCTTTTCTCCTATTTTCCTTTATTTCATAAATAAATGTCAATTGCATGGGAGCTTCATGCAATGAACCTCTGACATATCATGTGCATTCATGGCATACTTAACAATACCCTTAATTTGACTACATATTAGAAAATACATCTAAAAATCACATTATTTAACCCCTTACCATACAAACCTAGTATAACTTCCTAATTTAAAAAACCCATAATTTCACTAGATATTGTAGGTATCCATTTTTCATTATTTTTAATACCTCTTTATATTTTTTCATTAACTTTGAGCTCCATTTTTTATAACTACCAATATAAAAATCGTTTAACCCCTATTATATGTTCAATATATTATGTCATTTTTTCCTCAATATATATCCCCCAATATGAAATCACATGGTATAGTATTTCTCCCCCAGTGAATCCCCTGTGGCCAAGTATTTCCACTTTTCCTCTGCCAATTTCCATAGCCATTAATTACTCACCAGTGATACCCATGACTATGTTTTTCCCAACATTCAACTTGGAATATGTGTCCCGTGACCATGGTCTTATTTTCTTTACATGGAAAATCAACCAGGGGTTGTTACGTGATTGTACATGACTATGAATCCACGCAAATATCCATGTCAATCACAACAAAAAGGACAAGCAACCAATGCATGAACCATTCATTCAAATCCCACTACAACAAAAAAAAAATATGCACACTATCACCTTCTCCGTGTTGTTGTTCAAGCCTTATGCTAGCTGGAAATTGCCTCTAAAGACTATTATCCAAGCCTTCTTCTTGGCTTCCCTTCTAATTCCTCTTGAGATATTTCTTTTCCTTGTTTGTCTTTCTTGTCTTTCTTGTGCCCAAGTTGTTGGCATTATGACTAATTTGTTTTCCTTAATGGAAACCTACTTGATAAATATCTCAACATGATGGTTATGCGGATACTATAGGTGAGATAGACAAGGGAATATCAGTTCAAAGACATAGGAATGATAAAGGTGAAGTTTGGAAAGTATACACGGGTCCTGTAAATAAAGGTCACATACATACACATGTATGGTGAAGAAAAGTCACGTACAATTTTCATACCATGGTATTGTCAATACCAGAGGTCTTTGCGATGGTATTGGGATATAGTAATGAGTGCAACAATGTATATTTGATCCCATCAAAGTATACCATCGACATTACTAAGGGATTGGCCTAAGGTATTGGCTAAGACCTAAGCCATATAAGGAGATGGAGATCAAAGTGTTATGTGTGCAATTTTTTTGTTTTCTATGAATGATTTAATCTGAAACAGGCATGCACCAAGGAGCAAGGAAAAGACACAAATCCAAAAAATATGAAGTATGGTATCATATGTACTTGGTTGATTTTCTTGTTGAAAATATCTAACTATGATAGATCTATGGTATTAATGATACTCTAACATGAATATGAGACAGTAAGGGTTCCGAAGTATATTTTATGGTTGCAGTGAAAGCATGACTCAATGATTTCAGATATATACATTGGTTTTCCTTTGAAAGATCACGTATATACACGGATATTCTTCTGAATAGTCACTTATATTTTTTGCAGCATGGTCAGATCTATACACAGGTGTCAAATATAAAAGGCACATACATTCGCAAAAGTTATTTATAAGGTTCGCGCACATATACTAGGGTTTTGTAGTATGAGTTGATGATAATGGTTGGTATGTTTTGTTATATTCATTGTTGTCTATCGAGGAAGTCTCTCTTATAATAATTTGTGTTTGACAGTACTGATTGGGTTGAATTGATTATGAATTAGAAGTTGACTAAGTGATTATACTATTGTGTGATAAAAAAATTTGGTTCAATGTTTTATGATGGCTTCAATATTTTTTTGGGTGATTGATACAGTTGCACAGTGATTCAAATTCAGTTATCAATATTTTGATATCTATACGCGGGTATTCTTTAGGAGAAGCACATACATACATAGGTATGATTAAGAATAGTAGCGTATACAATCTGATGCATGCTTCATCAAGGCTTCCAATGGCAATAGTTAGTTTATGTGATGAGTAAGAGTATTTGACTTGACATATTGATTAATAGCTATGCATTGGTATGATTTTTTTAGATCTTGTTTGATCTAGTTGTATTAGCTACATTAGTATATTTGATGATCCAATATTTGAATAGTTGATTTCATAATTGATGGGAATGTATCCAGTTTGAAACATTCTAAAAAGTGATCCACAAAGAGATGAGTATAGAAGTATTTAGAGGGGGGGTTGCAGCTCCCTTCCAGTAGGACCTGGAAATGAGAAAAGGTTGTAGCCTTCTGCAGGTAGGAGTCTGCATACTGGTTAGAGTATGCACCAATAAAAGCTTATAAGAAGATTATTTTTTAATAAAAGAAGAAGATAAAGATGACAACAACGGTGGATTTCTCCCACATTGGGTTTCCACCTAAAAATCCTAGTGTTCATATGGTTGTGTGTGTTAATGTTCTATATGCTTCTCAGTTGCTCATACTTACTGTTTAATTGATGAATAATGGAATAATACTTCATTGATTAATGCTACCCATATGATCAGATAAGTTATCTAGATATACAGGGGTTTACGTAGTAACAGTCGTGTACATAAGCTAGCTCTCTCTACCACAGTCATGTATAATAATCAAAATAAGAAATTGAAATTTAAGTGTGTAAAATATTGATACACCCCCCCACCCCACTCCCTTCAGTATTTGTCCAAACAATTTGTATCAGAGTAGGTCCTTTAGAAGAAGCTTGATCGCTTGAAGGAAGATTCATCAAGATGAGAAATAAAGAGGGAGTAGCATCTATCAAGCCACCATTGTTTAATGGAACCAACTTGGTTTTCTGGAAAGTTAGAACAAGAGCTTATCTACAGTCACTTGGAGTTGATGTTTTGGAAATCATTGAAGGAGGCTATCAATATCCATCCTCCATTCCCACAGATGAAGCAGAAAAGAAAAAATATGAGACCAATGCAAAGGTTGTCAATCCTCTATTGGGAATCTTAGCAGAATCAGAATTTGTGAAGGTTATGCACCTGAATACAACAAAGGCTATATGGGACAAGATCATCCAAAGTTATGAAGGTGACATTAAGGTAAAGAGTGCTAAACTTCAAACAATTAGAATTCAATATGAAACTCTCATAATGCACAATGATGGAAGTATTGCAAGTTTCTTTCTTAGGGTAGATGAGATCATTAATTCAATGAGAAATCTTGGTGATGAAGTAAAACATTCAATGCTTGTTGAGAAAATCCTAAGATCTCTAACCCCAAATTCGATTTGAACATATCTACCATTGAATAAATGCAGGATTTGAAAAACCTTATTATTGAACTATTTCATGGGATCTTAACAGCTTATAAAATGAGAAAAAGGGGTCCCTTAGATATTAGAGAAGAAGCATTCAAATCTACTTATAAAGGAAAATAAAAGGAGGAGCTTAAGGAATCAAGTTACGTATCAGATGGAGAAGAGGCGAACTTTTTACAGAAACTCAAAGTAGGAACTAGTAGATTTAAAGGTAAGATTCCTTTCAAATGCTTTTCTTGTGGAAGAGTTGGTTATTATGCTGTTAAATTCCCTTATAAAGAAAACCATAAAAAAGGGAAGAATTCTGCAAAAGTAAATATTAGAAGAAGTTTTGAAAACAAGAAGAGTTTCTACACACATGAAGATAGTGATGGTCTTTCAAATGGTGAAGAAGGAGAGACTGATCAAGAATATCAATTACTTATGTAATTTGAAGATAAATGTATCAATGAGTCTGATGATGTTTTTATGGATGCCCTAGAAGAAACAGATAATCTCAATGAAGAAATAACTCAGCTTAAAATTCATCTAGAAGAAGCTAAATTAGCAGAAGAGGCACTGAAGAAATAAATTTTAGAAAATGAGAGGCATAATGAAAAGTTAGAACTGAAAATAGTAAGTCTAAGAAAGGAACTTGAGAAAAAAAAGATATAAACCTTAAATTTGATAAAGGATTTGAGACCCTAATAGAAATTATCAAAGTACAGTGCTCTCCTCTAATAAAAATAGGTCTTGGATACAGTGGAGAATCATCAAGGACTGTGAAATCTTCTGAAACAAGTAAAGGAAGCTATCTCAATGCAGTAAAGGGAAGCAGTCAGAAAAACTCCAGCTATCAGCAAAGGAATGAGGGATTAAATGTCTCTCAGGTAAAACATCCTTACCACACTCAAAAGGGAAACTTCATTGGTAAATGATTCACTTATCATAATTTTGGTCATAAGGTTGCAAAATGTGTCGCTTATAAAACTATCATGACTAGAGAAGAAAGAAAACAAAATAATGAGATTTCATTAAATAAATCCTCTTACAATACTTTCTCACCTCTCTAAGATGAAACATAATGTTCCTTTTGCAATAACATTGAGCATAGAGAGACTGAATGCAGAAGCAGAATGAGACCAGCTCTTCAGAATGAACAAAAGGAAAAGATATCCAAGGTATGGAAAAAGAAAACAATAGAATCTGAAAATTATGGTTTAGCTTTGTATGCAAAATATCAAGAAAAACTATGGTACATTGATAGTGGATGCTCAAATTATATGACAGATGATAAAGATAATTTTATATCCTTTAATGAAATAATGAAAGAAAATAATATAACCTTGGAAATAACTCACTTGCTACCATTAAAGGGAAAGGAATTGTTTGCTAAAGGATAAGGTTAAAGTTGAAAATGTTTTGTTTATTGATGGATGAAGACATAGCTTGTTAAGTTTTATTCAAATGTGTGACCAAGGGCCTAAAGTTATTTTCAGGTCAAAGAATCGTGTGGTACAAAATCTCAATATAGGTAAGATCATAATAAAGGGAACAAAAACTCCAAGTAATGTCTATGTCTTGGAAGGAGGCCAAGAGCATTGTTGATGAAATCAGAAGAAATTTGGATTTGGCACAAAATATTGGGACATCTAATATTCACTCAATTACACAAGTCAAGCAGAATGGCAGAAGTAAGTGACTTGCCTAACATCTCTCTGCCATAGAAGAACATATGCAAATCATGTCAATTCGGTAAGCAAACTAGATTTCAATTTAATGCTAAAGAATGTAATTCAAGGAAGCCACTTGAACTTATTCATACTAATTTGTGTGGTCCTGTGAGAAAGAAGTCTCCTCGAGGTGAACAATATTTCATATTATTCATCGATGATTTTACTAGAATGTGTTGTATTGGCTTGTTGAAACATAAAGATGAAGCATTTGATAAATTTAAAGTTTTCAAAGATCTAGTATAAAATGAGTTAAATATAAAAATAAAATGTCTTAGATCTGATAGAGGAGGAGAGTTTATATGAGATTATTTTTTCAACTTTTGTGAACAACATGGTATTAAGAGGTACTTTTCTATAGCTAAAACTCCTCAACCAAATGGAGTGGTAGAAATAATGAATAGAACAATCCAACAAATGGCATGTTCCATGCTTGATGAGTCTAGAACATCTCATACCTTCTGGGGCAAGCAAAACATCCAGCGTGAATATCCTCAAAAAAGTTCATATTCAGGTAAACAATGATAAAACTCCTTATGAACTATGGTTTGGTAAGCCTCCAACTGTTAAACATTTTAGATTTTTTGGAAAAACATGTTACATAAAGAATAATGATGATAAGCTTGGAAATTTTGAATCTAGAGCTAATGAAGGAATTCTCCTTGGATACTCCTCTAGAAGCAAAGGATACAAATGCTACAATAAAAGGCTTCAAAATATGGTTGAATGCATTGATTTTGTAATTGATGAAGCACCCACAGGTACCAAAATGGAAGCACCAACAAATGACAAACTTGTTTCTACAACAAGCCAAGATGTTTTAGGAGAGGGAATTAATGAAGCACCAGAAGAAGGAATTAAAAGCACAGAAGCATCAGAAAAGACTCCTTCAAGGTATGTTTAGAAAAATCAACTGGAATCTCAAATTCTAGGTGAAAAGGAAGATGGAGTACAAACTAGAAGAACTCTTGTTAGAACTTCCAGTTACCTAGCCTTACTATCCACAATTTAACCTCAAAATGTAAATCAAGAAAGCAAAGATGAATATTGGGTTAAGGAAACAGATGAATAACTTGATCAAATAGGAAACAACCATACATGGGAGTTAGTACCAAAACCTCATGATAAAAATATTATTGGGACAAAATGGGTGTTCAAAAACAAACTAAATGAAAATGGAGAAGTGATTAGAAATAAATCAAAACTTATTTGCAAAGGTTACACTCAACAAGAAAGAATAGACTTTGAAGAAACATTTTCACCTGTAGCTAGACTTGAAGCCATAAGAATGTTTCTTGCACTTTCAAGCTTTCGAAAATTCCAAGTATTTCAAATGGATGTTAAATCTTCATTTTTAAATGGGGATCTAGAAGAAGAATTTTATATTGAACAACATGAAGGATTTATTCTACGCAATGATAAAAATATTATTTGCCAGCTTAAGAAGGCTTTGTATGCATTAAAACAAGATCCTCATGCATGGTATTCTCATATTGACAAGTATCTTTAACAACAAGATTTCAAAAAGGGGACAATAGAAAGCAACCAATATATAAAATTTGATACAGATAAACTTTTAATAGTTGGTGTTTATGTAGATGACATCATATTTGGAAGTAATGTAGAAACTATGAGTCAAGAATTTGCTTTAGTTATGTACAAATAATTTGAGATGTCTCTACTTGGTGAACTAACATACTTTCTTGGTGTTCAAGTTCAACAAACAAATAATGGTTTCTTTCTCTCACAAACGAAGCACCTCAAGCAGATTTTGAAGAAATATGGAATGTAATATTGCAAGCTTGTATGCACACCAATGGTAACAGGATGCAATCTTAGTTGACATGATGATTATCCTTTAGTGAATCAACCAAAATACAAATCTATGATCGGAAGCTTGCTCTACCTTACAAGCACGAGACCAGATATTATGCATGAAGTTGGGCTTGTTGGATGATTTCAAGCAAATCCTAAAGAAACTCATCTCCATGCAGTCAAGAGAATATTCAAGTATCTACAAGCAACTCAAAATTTTGGTCTATGGTATCCAAAAAATGTAGTTTTTGCACTTCATGCTTACACAGACATAGATTTGGTAGGTAATATTGATGATCGAAAGAGTAGTAGTGGAGGAGTTTTTTATTTGGAACCTCACTTGGTATCATGGTTCAATAAAAAACAAAGCTCCATTTCTTTATCTACTGCTAAGGTAGAATATGTTGTTGTTGCATATTTTTGTACTCAACTTCTATGGATGATGCAAATATTGCAAGACATTCAAATCACTTTTCCTCAACCTATACCTATTTTGTGTGATAATAATAATGCCATAAGTATTTCAAAAAATATTGTCATGCACTCAAAACCAAGCATATTCCCATCAAATATCACTTTCTGAGAGAACAGGTGCTAGAACAAAAGGTCAAACTAGAATATGTTCCTTCAAAGGAATAAGTTGCAGATATATTTACAAATCCACTTCCGCGTGATTCCTTTGAATATCTCAGACATAAACTAGTAGTGGTCTATGCCTCATCACTTTTTTAATTATTCTAAAAATTCTTTTATGTTCAAGGGGATATGAGACTGTAAATTATTACATTTTACTTTTTGTATGCATATCGCATGAAGGAGAGTCGTATATATACACGAGTTTGGTTCTAGGCAGTAGCGTATGTTTCTTTATGATGAAGAAATAGTGGAAAAGTCTAAGGGAGAGGTTCTGGTATATTTCAATCAATTTTTCTTTGGCCCTCTGGTTTTGGTATTAATTGGTTACAGTCTGTTGATATTCATATGATACTTAGAAGTGATATTGGCTTATGATGGTTATGATTTGTCTTCGATGTTTTGAATTTACTAATTGATGAGTTGGATGTGATCAGACCTGATGGTGAATAGTTCGCACAAGTTCAAAGGGAGCATTTTCTATATTTCTAGAAGTACATTGTTGTCATTATGATTTCTTGGTAATTCCTTGTTACATGATGATTGGTGACATTGTTGATGACACATTTTTCGTTGAAGTTTTGGATGTTGATAAGTTGATTATGTTATGTTTTTTTCCTTGGTTCTCCTATATGTTGGTGATACATGATGATAATGCAGGATCCTTTATGGTATATGATGGTTGTTGAAGACTCTCATGGTCTTGCTTTGATTTTGGTCATAAATGTCATATCTGTCTCTTGATGTAAAGGTCATGTAAATACCCACGATGTAATCATTGTAATACTTAGTCATGTTTGGACTATTGGGGTCAAGTCAATTCTGTATTTAATCCCATTATTTTTCGAATTTTATGTAATGTTGAGTCAAATATGTAACCCCACTGTGTTGGGTAATTAATGTAAGAATGAGCCCTTGGCGATAGGAAAGGTCATATTTGGTTAAGTTATAGAGTCATGAACTTCCTTGAAAAACTTCCAGAAGAATGAGCATATGCTCAGGGGGAGCATGGTCAATGTTCATATTCAACATATCAGCCCTACAGTGATCCTCTCTACAAAGGGAGAAATAAGTCTTCATTTGAAATTGATAAACCCTTTACCCTTGATGTCAAAGGGGGGAGAGTATCTTGGTGTTTAAATGCTTGGAGAGAAGCTTGGTATGTCTACAGATGTGTTTATAGGTATCTACAAGTAGTGGTGACCAAACACCAAAGTGGTTTCCATCAAGTCCAAAGGGGGATATTTTTGGCATTATGACTAATGTGTTGTCCTTGATGGCAACCTACTTGATAAATATGTCAACATGATGGTTATAAATATACTACAAGTTATATAGACAAAGGGATATCAGTTGAGAGACAAAGGAATGATAAAGGTGAAGTTTGGAAAGTATATGCATGTCCTGTGAATAAAATCCACGTACATATGTAGGTATGGTGAAGAAAAGTCGCGTACAGATTCTACACCACAGTATTGTCAATACCATGGGTCTTTACCATGGTACTGACCCATAATAATGAGAGAAATAATGAATATTTGATCCCGTCAAAGAATACCATCGACATTACTAAGGGATTGGCCTAAGGTATTGGCTAAGGCCTAAGCTATATAAGGAGATGGAGATTAAAGTATTATGTGTGCAGGTTTTGTGTTTTCTATGAATGCTTTGATCTAAAATAGGTGTGCACTAAGGAGCAAGGAAACGACGTAGATCCAAAAAATCTGAAGTATGGTATCATATGTACTTGGTTGATTTTCTTGTTGAAAATATATAACTGTGATAGATCTATCATGTTGATGATACTCTGACATGAATATGAGACCATAAGGGTTGTGAAGTATATTATGTGGTTGTAGCAAAATCATGACTCAATGATTTCATATATATATAATATTATATTATATATATATAATATATATATATATATATATATATATATTATATATATATATATATATTATATATATATAATATATATATATATATATATATATATATATATATATATATTATATATATTATATATTGGTTTTCCTTTGAAATATCATGTACATACGAAGATATTCTTCTGAATAGTCACTTATATTTTCTACAACATGGACAGATCTATACACAGGTGTCAAATATGAAAGGCACATGTATACACAAGGGTGCCTTATAAGGGTCGCGTACATCTGCTATGGTTTTGCAGTATGAGATGATGATAATGGTTGATCTATTCTATAATGTTTACTGTTGTCTGTAAAGGAAGTCTCTCTTCTAATAATTTGTGCTTGACAGTACTGATTGGGATGAATTGATTATGAATTAGAAGTTGACTAAGTGATGATACTATTGTGCGATCATTTGTATTTGGTTCAATGATTTATGATGGTTTCAATATCTATTTGGTTGATTGATACAGTGGCACAATGATTCAAATTCATTAGGTTAGTTTGATTAGTATATCTAAATTATGATGTATTATTGGATCTAGTTTAAGTGGTATAATGATAGCTTATATAGATATATAGTATATCTTGAAATAAATTAAAATTTTAATCATTTTAAATAAAACATATATAATAATAACTTAAGAAGAATATGTAATTACTTATATAACTTAAAATTATTCTTTGTAAAGAAGTATTTCAAGCAATAATAATTTAAAAGTAATTTTTAAATAACCATTAGTATTATTTTATTCAATCAAATAAAATTCTTCTAATATTCGCTCATTTATTTTTTATTCCTAATATCTCTTATCTCTAGAAATATAATAGTATTATCTTAGTATTATAAAATAGGACTAGATTTAATAATATATATAACTTAAATTATTCTTTCAAAATTATTATTTCAATAGTAAAATTTTTAAATAACCATTAATTTATTTAAACAAATAAATTTCCTTTAATAATATCAGCTCATATATTAATCATACCTAATTAAAATATTATATTATTACTTATTGTTATAAAAATTAATAATTAGATTATATTTATTAATATATCCTAATTTCTCTTATCTCAAGGAATTAAAATATTATATTAATATTATAAAAATAATAATTAGATTAATTTTATTAATATAATTATGACCTAGGTCCTAAAGTCAAATATAGCCGTTATGTAGCCGTTGGAGTCTCTGCTCAGTCTATTTAACTTGCTAGGCTAGATCTGTTTCTTCAACTCGTCCTGACGATGAACCACACTGGTTGGTTCGAAACGCGTCGACAATGATCTTTTTGATGTGATTTACGCAGAAGCTCTTTTTACGATTCAAATTCAGTTATCAATATTTTGAGATTTGTATGCAGGTTTTCTTCAAGAGAAGTGTGTACATATGCAAGTGTGATTAAGAACAATAGCATGTAAATTGATGCATGCTTGATTAGGGTTTGCAGTGGCAGTAGTCGGTTTCTGTGATGAGTAACAATGTTTGACTTGGCATATTAATGAGTGGCTATGCATTGGTATGGTTTGTTCTGATCTAGTTTTATCTAGTTGCCCTGTTTACATTAGTAGATTTTATGATCCAATATTTGAATAGTTGATTTCAAAATTGATGGGAATGGATCTAGTTTGAAACATTATGAAAAGTGATCCACAAAGAACTAAGGATAACAGTCTTTAGAAAGGGGGTTGTAGCTCCCTTCCAGTAGGAGCTAGAAAATGAGAAAAGGTTGTAGTCTTCTGTAGGTAGGAGCCTGCATACTGGTTAAAATATGCCCTAGTACAAGAATTTAAGAAGATTATTTTTTTAATAAAAGAATAAGATAGAGATGATAATAGTGGTGGTTTTCTCCCACATTGGGTTTCCACCTAAAAATCCATTTGGTTGTGTGTGATAATGTTATATCTCCTTCTCAACTGCTCATACTTACTATTTAATTAATGAATAATGTAATATTAATGCACTAATTAATGTTGCATATATGATCAGATAAGTTATCTAGATATACGTTGTTTCCTGTAGTAACAATCATGTACATACGCTAGTTCCCTCTACAAGAGTCACGTATAATAATAATAATATAAAAAAAAAATTAAATTGAATAGTGTAAAATATTGATTCACCCCCCCCAGTATTAGTCCTAACACAAGTGTTGTAGCTTATTTCTCTTTCTTTTTCTTCTTTTTTCCCAAAATAATGCTCAAATGTTCTCTCTCTAATTTTCTTTTATTTTCTTTTTCATCATTTTTCCTTGCATGTATATTATTTTACTATTTTTATCCTTTTCTTGTCTCTTCCTCTTCCCCACTTGCTGAAGCGGAATTTCTTTCATTTTCCTTTATTTCTTTTGAATTTTTGCCTCATGTCCTTTTTGACATGTAATAATTAATTTTCCATTTATTTCCTTTTGCCTCTTGCCAATGCCAATTTCCATAGCCAATAAATAATTAACCACAAGTGGATCCCAATGTAATATTTTTCTCTTCATTCAACTTTTAATACATGTCACATGACCTTGGTTTGAGTTTTTCTTTTATAATATCCATACGTTATTTATTTACATGGAAATTCAACTCGAGGCTATCATAAACCGCTCCCCCTTGGGGGAACACCATCCTCGGTGTTCAATGACTTATGACAAGACAAAATTGTTGAAAACATGACAAACATACTACTTATGGAGCTTTATAAATGTATCTTGATACATCATTTGCAATGATATCTACATATATGCATATGCACATTTGCTTCAACCAACAATAAAAAAGGGATATGCTACCCTCAATCAGCAACAAGAGAATTTAGAGGCTTAAACCTCCACCAATAACCAGTAATAAGGGAATCCAAAGGCTCACACCTTCACCCTCAATTAGCAACAAGGGAATCCACAGGCTCACAACTCCACCCTTAATCAGCAACAAGGGAATCGAGAGGCTCACACCTCCACCCTCAATCAACAAAAGGGAATCCAAAGGCCTACACCTCCACCCTCAATCAGAAACAAGGTAATCCAAAGGCCTACACCTCCACCCTCAATCAGAAACAAGGTAATCCAAAGGCCTACACCTCCACCCTCAATCAGCAATAAGGGAATCCATAGGCTCGCACCTCCACCCTTAATCAGCAACAAGGGGATCCAGAGGCTCATACCTCCACCCTCAATCAACAACAAGATAATCGAGATGCTCACACCTCCACCCTCAATCAGCAACAGGGGCCTAGACAGTCTCACACCTGCCTATCCCAACACATTATACAACACATACACATACACATGGAGTAAAACACAACCCACTTACATATACACACGATACAACACAACGAATACACATGTTACAACATAATGAATACACATGTTACAATACAACACGTACACAATACACATGGAACAGTACAACATGTACACAATATTATTATTGCATGTCTAGAGACCACACCGTAACTACTAGGAAACCTTGCCTCTAGTGTATTTCCCACACCTTACTGCTTGCATCCAAAACCCAAATCCTAGGTTTGTGGTTTCTTCTATTATCCGTGCTTGTTCCATCATGTCGTAGATTACACTGCTTTCGTTTTGTTGATGTATCCTTCAACATTCCCTACTCATAAAATAAATATGGGCATAATTATAAGCACATAATATCAAAATCATCAACCAGCTAGGGTTACCTATTTCCCAATTGATTCCTCCTACAATCAAGAATCTTTTCATGCCATCTATACCATCATTCTCCCATAAGAGTGATCCTTGACAAGAAATTGCTAGTCACAATGGCTTAATATAACTTCAGTAATAAATCATGTTCATGAATATAACACATATTCATATACATATCAAGTAAGTTCAAGGTTTAGATAACCTCATTGTGTCATTTTCATCGTTATCATTTCATTGTATATTATTTCCCACGAACCCAACTAACCTTCTAAGTGGATTATTAGCCCCAAGACAAAACACTTAGTGGCATATATGTTCAATCCTTTAACCAAGGATTCTAATTTGTAATTAGTATACCAGCTAACATTAGAGTTAGTATTTTCTAGTCATAAACATAATCTAAACATGAGAACATGAGTGTTATAACACTACTACACATGGGCGAAAAATCCGATGGCGGAATTCGACAAAAGGGATAAAATCAAAAAAATTGTCAAAAGTTAAATGTATTTTTTTTTTTTTTTATCCCTACAATCAATGGATATCCAATGTAATCTCTTTTATTGATTAATATCCGACATTAGTTTATTGATGTCAAATATTCAATGTTAGTTTAACAACGTTGAATATCTGACGAATTCCACCATTAATTCTTTTTTTCATTGGACAATATATAATATCATATCATTTTACGAAAAATTGTATCTATCTCTATATATATAGATATAGATATATATATAGAGAGAGAGGGGCACGAATATCATATAAATTCGACATAGTTGCTTATATACTTGCAACAGTTTTGAAAAGTTGTAGGCCTATTTTGAGTTAATTTTTGAAGAAAATCATCACTGAAAGTTTGGTGAGGAAAAATGTCACATAAAATTTCTCAAGGAAGCCAAGGAGACAAGAGATCGACATCGGGGACTTTGAAGGATCGAAAATGTTATTGCCCTTGTAAAATATGCAATGGTCTGAAGACAATGAGACTTCTAATAGCAACAACTAAAAGACATTGTAGAGATTATGGACACGCTAAAGGTGTTTGGTCAATTTAGTGTATCCTAAATTGCTACATTAATTATCAATCTAGGATTCATAAGCTGACGAGGTGTGGCATACTATATGTGCAAGATAACCTATTTCTTACTTTTGTCGTTTTTTTATTTTTATTTTGTTTTGGGGGTTTTTATCTTTGTTTGCCTCCTAATGTGAAAGAAAACTCTAGAAGGCAAGTATGGATATAGATTTTAAGGCAATTCTGTCCTTTATAGTGATTTCCAGATCTTAACGCTTCAGAGAGTCTTAGAACATACTAATGATGAACAAAAATGAAGATGTGCTACTACTGAAGTCAAACAAGAAATAAACTAGTGTTGCTACTTAAGTCAAACAAGAAATGAACTATGGATCATGAAACCATTATCCTTTCTGTTGTCTAAATAGAAAAATTAATTAAGCTACTGCACACAAACAAATCAAAAATTGCAATCTAATAAAACTAAAATCAAATCACATCAATTCATAGTCTGACCCCTCGCCAGGTAGTCTAAGCTATGGCTTTCAGAGGTAATCATCAACAACTTGAGCAATCTTATATCTAATTGCAGAAAAGTAAAACTAAAATCAAATCACATCAATTCATAGTCTGACCCCTCTCCAGGTAGTCTAAGCTATGGCTTTCAGATGTAATCATCAACAAATTGAGCAATCTGATATCTAATTGCAGAAAAGTAAAACTAAAATCAAATCACATCAATTCATAGTCTGACCCCTCGCCAGGTAGTCTAAGCTATGGATTTCGGAGGTAATCATCAACAACTTGAGCAATCTGATATCTAATTGCAAAAAAGTAAAACTAAAATCAAATCACATCAATTCATAGTCTGACCCCTCGCCAGGTAGTCTAAGCTATGGCTTTCAGAGGTAATCATCAACAACTTGAGCAATCTGATATCTAAACTGTCTAAAAAATAAAATGAACTAAACTAAAATCAACAAAACATAACTGGAATTAAAAAAAACTAAGAAAAGCAAGTCAGCAGAAAGACGGATTCCATGTCACTAGTTTTTGCAAAAGGAAATGTGTAAAAGTGCTCGGGCCCACTTCTATCATGAAACATACACACACACTAATCAGCGTTAACAGTACTATACAAAGCTTGTAATATCATGAACAGGAGTGAAATGTTAATTTCATAGCAAAAGAAATATACACAAGTGAATAACTATGGAATATATGCAATGGAATTAAAGAAACACTACATAAAACTATACATCAATAAAAGAACTAAACCTTAGTGTGCAGGGGCCCTCTGCACAGCCTCGTCCAACCGGTTATCAATCAAGAATTTTGCTCATGCAATCATGTAGAAATAGAGTCTTCTTTTATATCTCAAAACAGCGTTATCACAGTGGGACTAGTGCCATGATACAACAACTTAACAGTGAAATTACATAAGCAAAAAGACTAACTGTATGCATTTGGAAACGCGTTACTTATAACAAGAAACTCACAACTGTTTTCCTATGAAACTACGTTGACAGAGGACACATAAAAGACAACATCCATCGATTTAGCATCATGGTTTCCGAGATTATACAATCTATTGAAAGCGGTTATTGGATTCACATCGTGGTCAACCTACAGGTGTCAGCGTGCCTCCAGAGATCTAGAAACGGCCACGAAAATCTTCACGTGTTTGAAAATGGAGTCCTGTTGTCATAGGACCCCCATGTTTGACCACCGCTTGACCACCGTTGACCACGTCTTTTCCTAATGAATCCGGTTAGACCAATAGGACCTGATCCATGTCCAGGTTATTTCCAACTTGCCCATGTGACTTACTTTTCCTGATGACACCTGCAACCTGGAGTTTAACAAAAATGGCTGCGGAAAGTGACTGCATTCCGCAGCTCATAAGAAAAAATCTAATTCAAACAGCAAACACAAGGACATATTTAAAAAACCACTTTAAATGCTCTTTTATGATTAATATGCAATGATGTTGATAGCTTAGGAGGTCCAGGTGAGTGGAAAGAGTCTAGGAAAATGTGTAGGAAAGATGCAAGTCCAGCGCTCAACATACCCCCACTGTGAAGGTGTTGCATGTCCCCATGCAACCAAAATTTTGACCATATTCCCTTTAGTTCATGTGCTCTGAGAACTCTTCCAGCACATCCAGCCCTCTTCTCCTCTTTCTTGGTACTGCTAACATCCTCGGCTTCCTCATCAAGCATCTGAATTTGAGGTTCATAAGTGCTCTACTCAACCTCCTGCACTTTTTCTTCAATTTCCAGTTCTTCTTCTGCCACAGCCCAAGATGTAACATGGTGTTGTCATGAATGATCTTATCCAATCTTCTTTGTTCCTTTAATGTTTCATTCTCCCTTTTGATGTGTCTATTTAAGACCTCTAGTTCAAAAATTTCATGTTTCAATGATTGGATTTGAGTGTCCTGTGTTGTAAGAGACTGGGTAGATGAAGTGCTTGGACCTGTGGCTATCTTCTCCAAGGATTCTATATAATCACACATATCTTGTTGATTCGGGTCTATCTCAGGTGTAGTTTTCCTTGGGTTGACCCCAAAATCCTGTTGAGAAGGACTGGTCTCCAAATCTGGCCGATAAGGACTCATGTCAAATTCTGGCTGAGAAAAAGAATTATGGTGTGGGCTATGGCTAGGAAGAATTGCTGGAGGTTTTTCCAGTGTTTCCCCTCCTAAATCAATAAAGTGAGGCCCTTTGGTTTGTACTATCCTTAATTTCCCTTTAAACCTGGAGCTTCTCCTTAAATGCTGTGACTAGTGTCTTCTTCCTCCATACTCTGTTTTTCTTTTCCTTTCTTCTTGGTTGCAGTTGATTGTTCCTGAAGATAAGCTAGTCTTTCAGACAATGTTTGGTGGTCTTCTTTTTGGGAAGGATCTGAGGTTTGATATACAGCTTCTATGTTTCTTTTCCCTTTTGGTTTTCTTTTCTCCTTATCCTCAGTTCTCTCCTTCCTATTTTCAGGTAGCTTATCTTCTTGATTAATTTCTTTAGGAGTGTCTTGAATTCTCACACTGGTTTCCTTTCTCCTATTTTTCCTTGTTGTACTGCTCTCAGGTATTTCAGGGGGATCTTGAAAGAAGTTTCTTACTGAAAACCATTCCCAGGTATCCTTTTTTCTTCAATTGGTCTTCAATTAAAATTTTCACAAGCCCGTGATGATACAAGTGGGATTCTACGTCCTCCAAATTCTTTTGGACGATTACGGCCATATTTTTCAAACTATTCAGTAAAAAGTAAGGCAAATTGAGGGTTTGGTTTTCCGAGAAATTCATCAGCAACCAGATGTGATACATATACATTGACCCAAAACGTCCCTCATAGGTAATGAACTTTTGAATAATCAACAATAAATTGGCCCACTTCTCTTCTAAAGCATGGACAGGGATTCCTCATTTAAAAATAGTTACATGCATACCTGGATTGCGTAGGATAACCCTCCAAGCCTTCTCGTCAAAGCTCTTGTTTTTTAACCAGTGTTCTCCCTCCTATGGGAGTTCTGTAGCGGCTGCTATGGATGCCTCAGTGACTGTAAACTGGAGTTCTCCAACTTCCACCTCCAGGCCGTTAAAAGACCTTGCAAAAGTATTTGTAATCTCCTTGTTATAGCCCTTGAATTTTTGAATAAACCGTAGCCATCGTGCCTTCTTCAGTATGTTTTCACTTGCGGGTACCCCTCCATAAACTTGGGCCCTTCCAGTTCTACCCTCAACAATAGACCCATTCTTTCCTTCTGTCTTAAAATACGTCTGCGTGAGGAAAGGATTAGTGGAGGTGAGATGGCTGGGTTAGCAGGAGTGAACAGGGTTTATGGAGAAAACCAATGACTGTAAATGGAAAACAGAGAATAGGTAGCGGGAGTGAATTCACGGAATGGAGCGGAGGCTTATGTGAACAAGGTGGAAATGCAACCGTGACTTCAATAGAATAGTAGGGGAGTAAAGTAAGCCCAGCAGAGTTTAAAACTGGATGGTTGTGGAGTAGACGTAAACACGCTCATGAAATGGCTACGGAATTTATGCGGCAGAGGAGAGCCGTGATCAAATCGACCACGTCCCCATGATTACAGGTGGAGTGTCAAAGTACAGCCAAACACGAGTTAAATCTGAGGGTTGATCATGAGGACGTTTGAAGAATAAATGCATGGTTCGTGGAGGAATCATAGGTCGTGGAACGATCATGGATGCTATCAATGCCAATCATTGCATATAGTGGAGCTATGGTTTCATAACTATGTAAAAATGTGCTTTCAATGTTATTTGAAATAAATTTCTACTCATACCTTGGAATTTTTGCCACTTTTTGTCCACTGACCATTGATCAACTACTCCTTGTTGATGCTTTTAGGTGCCTCATGTCTTCACAATATGTCCTCGGTCATACCTACATTTGATTTTTATTATTTTTAACTATCATCTGACTACCAAATATTGAATAACAGGGTGTTAGCTGCAGAAATAACAACTAGCTGCGGAATCATTTTGTAGCTGCGAAAACAGGATTCAGCTGCGGAAACTGATACAATGATCACATGACTGAATGGAGATGGATAAATGATGACTAAGTGAGTGAAAACTAGTCATGAAAATACTTCTATTGGCAGAATGAAATGAAATGAAATGAGATGAAATGGGTGGAGTGGAATGAAATGAAATGAAGTGGAGTGAAATTAAGGGAAGTGACATGAAATCGTGGAATGAAAGAGAGATTTTTTTTGGAAAATATAGGGCGTCAGAAGATTCTGATTTTCACCCTATATTTTATGTATAAGACTGCCAATCTGTGATTGGTTTTCAGGCTTATACAATTTTTTTTTTTTTTTTTTTTTTTTTTTTTTTTGTAGAAATAGAACAAGGACTAGGCTGGTGGAGAAGAAGGATTCTTCTTCACCAGCTTTATTGCAGAATTATCCTGAAAGATTTTGACAAAATCCTCCTTTGAGAGTGGCTTATGATAGATCTTTAATCGGTGACCATTCACAATAAGAGGAGTTTGAAATTCATCAATGTTTTTTATTCTTACCGCTCCATTGCTAAATACTTTGTCAATCTCATATGGCCCAAGCCAATGAGTCTAAAATTTACCTTTGACGTCTTTAAACTTGGAATCAAATAGCAATGCCCAGTCTCCTTCTTGGAACTTTTTCTCTTTGATGTATTTTTCATGCCACTTAGCTCTTTGATATTGAACTAGATCAGTTCTTAGGATTGCTTCTTGTCTGATCTCATCTAGTTCATTCAACTACTCCATTCTATGCTTTTGGGCTTATGATAGATCCATTCCCAATTGAATTGCCATCTTGAAAGTTTTAACTTGGAACTCAATGGGGAGCAGGACTTCTTTCCCATAAACGAGTTCATAGGGAGAATGTCCTATTGTATTCCTCCATGTTTTTCTATAGGCCCATAAGGCTTCAGGAAGCCTTTCTACCCAATCTCTTCTGTGTATATGAACAGTCTTGGTAATGATGCCTTCAAGAACTTTGTTTGTAGACTCCACTTGACCATTTTCTTGCGGATGGTAAGGAGTAGATTTTTTGTTCTTGATTTTGTATTCTTCCATCAGCGTCTCCACCAGGTTGGATGTGAATTGGCTTCCCTGATCTGTCACAATTTCTCTTGGAACACCAAAGAAAGTAAAAATGTCCTCATAAAGAAAACTAATAACTGAATGCTCAGTAGCGGAAAAATAATGCTTTGGCTTCTACCCATTTAGTGACATAATCAGAACATACCAATACATACTTTTTTTGCTTAGATGGTGGGTTAATAGGTCCAATAAAGTCTAAAACCCATTTTTCAAAGGGTTCAATGAGTACCTGTGGCTGTAATGGAATTTCATTTGAAAGGGTAGGTTTCCCTACTCTTTGGCAGCGGTCACACCTTTTGACATATTGTTTTGCATCTTTGAAAAGGGATGGCCAATAATATCCCAAAGAGAGGATTTTATACGCTATCCTTTTGTCAGCAAAGTGTCCGCTGCATGGTTCATCATGACATGCTCTGACGATATCAGGCATTTCATCTCCCCTAACACATCTTCTGATCACAAAATCTGGCCCTGTTTTAAACAATTCATTAGAAATCCATGAATATTTTGAATTCTCTTGAATAATCTTTCTTCTTTCACCAGGAAATAAATGTGGAGGTAGTTTCATTGTAACCAAATAGTTAGCTATATCTGCATACCAAGGAGTCTTAGTAGTTACTGCAAATAAATATTCATCAGGAAACTTGTCCTCTACAGGAGAATCTTCTTTAGTATTATGAATCCTAGACAAGAAATCAGCTATTGTATTTTGTTTTCTTGGTCTATCCAACACAGTGATACTGAATTCCTGTAAAAGTAGGAGCCACCTTGTAACTCTGCCATTAGTAACAAGTTTGTTCATTAGATATCTAATTGCAGAATGATCAGTATGAATAAAAGTTTCATATCCTGTTATATATGTTTGAACTTATTGATTGCATGAACAACAGCTAAGAACTCTTTTTCAGTCACAGTATATTTCAACTCAGTTGTTGTTAAATTTTTACTGGTATAGTAAATGGCATAAGGAACTAGATCTTTTTTTCCCAATGTTAACACTCAGGTTGTCCCTAGGCTCCTATAGGGATACGGCTGAGGTAACCACAAACCAATCTTTGGATTGCAGGTTCTAGCCCACCTACAATCAAAGAGGGCTCTCTCTTAATGATTCAACTTTGTTGATGATTTTAGGCTAGCTTTTGGCTCAGGGGTTTTTGTTTGTGTTTGGATGGAAGGAAAATTCTTTCAGGCAGAGAGGCAATTTATGAAGTGATAAGTTTCAAACCATTTGGCATGGAGTCATGGGTTAGGATTATCAGTGCGTCTTTCAGGTCATAAGAGAAATAATGAAGCAGGATAACTGCTCAAAACACAATCTTCAGACTAAAAGGATGAATGATATGTAAGGAATGAGAGGCACTTAAGAATCTATCATTTAACTTAACAGAGGTAAAGATGATCTCTATCTAGGGGCAATGAAGAATCCCTCGATAACTGTCTTGGGTTAAGGCAAACATGAGCCATGTGGAATTCATATTTATGCTTAACCAGAGGAAAACATGAAGAAACAACAGAAATTGAGCATAGAGTGTATTTAAACAAATTCTAAGCTAATCTTTCTTTCAGCTGTTAAAGAGCGTAATTCATGAATGAAAACAGAGGTAAGAAGCACTTATTGAGTTATGCATAGCACGAGAATTCCATAATCACTCTTCAACCAGTAAACACAGTGAACAATCCGTTCTCCAAGGCTCATAAGCAGTCTTTGATTGTAGAAACTTATCAGATATTACAGTGCGAGTCTCTCCCGGAGCAAAATCAGCTAGAGATAGCTTGTTGACTAATCAACCAACCAACCAACCCGTAATACAGAGTTCAGGGTTGTCTTTATAGTGCAAATATCTCAAACTTATTTATTACAATTGACCTAAAACAGGTCTGCAAAAAGAGCTTTCTAAACCTAAAATTGTGCCAAAATTAAATGCAGGTAAATAT
>APFE030889943.1:91669-139433 GCA_000404065.3 Pinus taeda | reverse complement strand
TGATAGCAGCCCCTAAGTCAATCAAAGTATTTGGAATTTCTATCCCATTGATATGTGTCTTGACAATTGGACTACCTAGATCTACATACTTTTGCATGGTAATTTTTCCCATCATGATATCTGCAATTTTTCCTACCAGGTGGATTCTTCTTGTATCTCTTGGTTTCCTTCCTGGTCTTTTGAGACTCAACTCCTTTATTGTTTTTACTAGAATAGGAATCTCTCTAATGGCTTGTAGCAAGGGGATATTGATAGAAACATTCTTTAATTCATCTAAAAAATCATAGTCAAGCAACAAGATTTATTTTTCCACCCCTTTATCAATTTGTAATCTTTCAGGGAAAGGAGGTGTAGATGAAGATGCAGGTTGCTCAACTATAGGAGTTGTGGGGGTTGACGTTTCTTTCTCTTTTTGAGAGTTTGAGTTTTGAAGAGATGCTTCCTCAAAACCCTTATTGACTTTAAGAGAGTCCTCCTTAGAGGTATCTTGCTCTTGGACATCTATAGAATGTTTTTCTAAAACTCTACCGGACCTGAGTTGTACATCATTAAGAGGAACAATCATATAGGTAGGAAATTGTTGTCCTTCTATCATATAAGTATTCTGAGGATTTTTATTGTTAGGATTTGGAAATGGCTGATTGATTTGTCTTTTGTTGAAATGGAAGCATGAGTTGAGGATTTGGATTTTTTTGAGAAGGTTGTTGTTATGGAAATGGCAATAAAAGTTGTGGATTTTGATTTGGAAGTTGTGGAGTTTGTTGATTTTGAAAAGATGGAGGATATTGATAAAATTGAGAAAATCTCCCATAAAGATTTTGCATCCCTTGTGCCCATGATTGATATGGATTTTGAGGTTGGGGCCAAGGTTGTTTCCAATAATTCCAATTTGGTGGGGGTTGAAAATTTAGGGTTTTTAAACCCTTGATTTTGTTGCCCCTACCAAGGTCTTCTTGAAACAAAATAGAGAGATTCTACTGAATTTGGATCTTCTTGAAAGACAACTTTGAGCTCAGGAATTGAAGGACAATCCTTGGTCTCATGATTCTATGAGAAAATCATACATGTTTCTACAACTTTTGCATCCAAGGGGCATTCCCTTAGAGCATGTTTCTTCCTACATTTTGGACAAAAGATGGCCAAAGCATCAGCTTCTGTTTTCTTCTTGTTTTGAATTTTAAGGGTGTCTATTTGTTCACTAAGACTCCCTAGGACATCAGTTTTGAATTCATCAAGCATATTGCCAATATCTACCCTACTTACTGATCCAGTTGCAGATTTGTTTGCTCTAATAAGAGAAGGATCTCTAGGACCTTTTCTCGTTTTAGATTTTCTGCTCGAGAGATGGACACATAGTTCTACTATGTCACGAAGAGGAAGTTGAGAAATGTCTCCCTTCCCCATCATGTTTAAAATATCTATCCATTCATCTCTAATGGCTTTCAATAAAAGGGCTTTCAAATTTTCCTCATCTAAGTTACTCATTTTTGCTCTCTTTAAATTGTATTGAAATCTTTCAAGTAAATCCTCCAAGTTTTCATCTTCTTTTTGCATCATTTTAAATACCTCATCCTTGTGATTGGTGGGCATACAATAATCCAGGTATCTATCCAAAAATGTTTGTTTCATATCATTCCAAGTCCTCATAAATTGGGTGACTAATCCCATGAACCATTTCAAAGCGGCTCCCTTTAATGTTGAAGGAAACAGTTTGAGTTTTTGAGAGTCTTCCATATAGTCATAGGTTCAGCACACGACTTCAAACTCAAACAGAAATGTTTCAGGATCCTCACTTCGCAATCCATAAAAGTTGGGGAGGACATATGGTGAGATTTTTCATCATTGTGTGAGTTTCCTCATCAACTATATGGAATCCAAACGAGTTATCTCCTTCCCTATTTCTTCCATTATTACCTCCACCTCCACCATTGTTACCTCCATTATTTCCTCCTCCTCTACCTCTACCCCCAAATCCATTTACTACTTCCTTTGTCATGATAGTTTCCTCAAAGTCTTCTGGTTCTTCTATCAAGGGTGGACGAGAGAGAGTTTCTTCCTTCTCTTCTTCGGGTGATTCTACCTATTTGATTACAATATTTTCTCTTATAGAAGTGAAGAAATGGTCTTCTCCTATATGAGATTGGGTAGATAATGTGGGAGAATCCTCTAATTCAGCTGTTGCTCCTTGAATTCCAGGAATCTTAAGGCTAGGAGTAGATGGTGGTGAATCTTGTCTAAGCCTTAAAGAAGCTGGAGTTGTGAAAATCAAACTCTTGGCCCTAGCTATAAACCTTCCCCTAGAATCTCTTGCTCTATGCATGTCATTTTTGTTTTTTATATTTTTCTTTTCAAGTCGGGCTAATAATTCTCTTTCTGATCTTCCAGATCACACCAAGTGCAAGAAGAGAGCATACTCAAGAAATTATTGAACCCATAACTCTCTTTTCTGATCCTCTAGATCACACTAGGTGCAAGAGGAGAGCATACTTCGAGAAGTTATCAATTTTCCCTTCTTTGATTTTTTTTTTATGTAAGAGATTGGCTACCTAGTTACACTTCCCCGACAATGGCGCCAAAATGTTTGGTCAATTTAGTGTGTCCTAAATTGCTATATTAATTATCAATCTAGGATTCGTAAGCTGACGAAGTGTGGCGCACTATATGTGCAAGATAACCTATTTCTTACTTTTGGGGGTTTTTATCTTTGTTTGCTCCTAATGTGAAAAAAAACTCTAGAAGGCAAGTATGGATATAGATTTTAAGGCAATTCTGTCCTTTATAGTGATTTCCAGATCTTAACGCTTCAGAGGGTCTTAGAACATACTAATGATGAACAAAAATGAAGATGTGCTACTACTTAAGTCAAACAAGAAATAAACTAGTGCTGCTACTTAAGTCAAACAAGAAATGAACTATGGATCATGAAACCATTATCCTTGCTGCTATCTAAATAGAAAAATGAATTAAGCTACTGCACACAAACAAATAAAAAATTGCAATCTAATAAAACTAAAATCAAATCACATCCATTCATAGTCTGACCCCTCGCCAGGTAGTCTAAGCTATGGCTTTCGGAGGTAATCATCAACAACTTGAGCAATCTGATATCTAATTGCATAAAAGTAAAACTAAAATCAAATCACATCAATTCATAGTTTGACCCCTTGCCAGGTAGTCTAAGCTATGGCTTTCAGAGGTAATCATCAACAACTTGAGCAATCTGATATCTAAGAAAAGTAAAACTAAAATCAAATCTCATAAATTCATAGTCTGACCCCTTGCCAGCTAGTCTAACCTATGGCTTTCGGAGGTAATCATCAACAACTTGAGAAATATGATATCTAATTGCAGAAAAATAAAACTAAAATCAAATCACATCAATTCATAGTCTAACCCCTCGCCAGGTAGTCTAAGCTATGGCTTTCAGAGGTAATCATCAACAACTTGAGCAATCTGTTATCTAAATTGTCTAACAAATAAAATGAACTAAACTGAAATCAACAAAACAGAACTAGAATTAAAAAAAACTAAGAAAAGCAAGTCAGCAGAAAGATTGATTCCATGTCACTAGTTTTTGCAAAAGGAAATGTGTAAAAGTGCCCGGACCTACTTCTATCCTGAAACATACACACACACTGATTAGCGTTAACAGTACTATACAAAGCTTGTAATATCATGAACAGGAGTGAAATGTTAATTTCATAGCAAAAGAAATATACACAAGTGAATAATTGTGGAATATATGCAATGGAATCAAAGAAACACTACATAAACCTATACAGCAATAAAATAACAAAACCTTAGTGTGCAGGGGCCCTCTGCACAACCTCGGCCAACCAGTTATCAATCAAGAATTATGCTCACGCAATCATGTAGAAACAGAGTCTTCTTTTGTATCTCAAAACAACGTTATCACAGTGGGACTAGTGTCACGGCACAACAACTTAACAGTGAAATTAAATAAGCAAAAAGACTAACTGTATGCGTTTTGAAATGTGTTATTTATAACAAGAAACTCGCAACTGTTTTCCTATGAAACTACGTTGACAGAGGACACGTAAAAGACAACGTCCATCGATTTAGCATCATGGTTGCCGAGATTATGCAATCTATTGAAAGTGGTTGTTGGATTCACATCGTGGTCAGCCTACAGGTGTCAGTGTGCCTCCAGAGATCTAGAAATGGCCACGAAAACCTTCACGTGTTTGAAAATGGAGTCCTGTTGCCATAGGACTCCCCTGTTTGACCACCACTTGACCACCGTTGACCACGTCTTTTCCTGATGAATCTGGCTAGACCAATAGGACCTGATCCATGTCCAGGTTATTTCCAACTTGCCCTTGTGGCTTACTTTGCCTAATTACACCTGCAACTTGGATTTTAACAAAAACGGCTGTGGAAAGTGGCTGCATTCCGCAACTCATAAGCAAATATCTAATTCAAACAGCAAACACAAGGACATAGTTAAAAAACCACTTTAAATGCTCTTTTATGATTAATATGCAATGATGTTGATAGCTTAGGAGGTCCAGGTGAGTGGAAAGAGTCTAGGAAAATGTGTAGAAAAGATGCAAGTCCAGGGCTCAACAAAAGGCAAGAAAGAATATCATTCATTAGTAAGTTATTCATGATATGTATTTTTATTGTTAATTGTTTTTGTAAATGTTTATATGTATATTGTATTTTAGATTATAAGTCATTCTACTGTAAATTGTATTGTCTTTATATTGTAAATGTTTATGTTCTTTTGGGAGATATTTGACCTATGTTTTCATCTTGATGTGGAGAAATATTATTTTATTATTATGCTTAGGGTCAATTAAGGGGTTAGGTCGAGTTAGGGGTTAATTAGTTGATGCAGGAGCATCAAGACCTTTTTCTCCATCTGTAAATATGGGGTGTGATAATGTTAATTTGCAAATATGGGGTGTGATGATTTTTAATATTTTATTAATTAATTTGAATTAAATAAGAGAAGGTGAGGATTTATGTAAATATCCTTTTATTAATAAAAGGATATGAGGAAATTTAATGAATGGAAGGATTTTAGGGATAAACACCTATCCTGTAGGGATGTTGAGAGATTTAGGGGTTGTTGAGGATTTTAAGAGATTGAGCATTTAATTAAGTGATTTTGTTTAATTTGTATAAATAGGAGGGCTTTTTGTGAGAAAAGGAGAGAGAGAGGATTGAGAGCAGCTTGATAAGCCAAGGCTATAAGCTTATGGCAAATAGTAAGGGGCCATGAACATTGGATATTTGGCCAGGAAGGAAAATTTGTATTGTAAGTATTTGGTGTGTTAATACAGTATTTGGTTTTTTTTCCTGTATGTTCATTATCGAATGGTGTAAAATTAAATTTGGTGTGAATAAAAGGGAATTTGATTCTTTTAAGTTCTGGAATATTAAAATTGAAAGGAATTGAGTTTTAGTTACTGTGGAAGGAGTTTAACTGAAGTATTGCTCGATCCTCAATTAGTAGTTACGGTGGTAAAGGAAGTATTTTCGCCTTTCTAGTTTGATTGGGTCATATATCCTGGGCAAGAGAACCGAAATTAGTTCATGAGATTGTAATGAATTGCATACAAGAATGAGATTAGATTTAACATAACACAGAGCCAATTCAGAAAGAGGATAGTCGAATGAGAATTATGGATCGAATCTCATTCCTGTCATGAGTTATGTTGGGCGCAGGTGTTGTGTTTGTAATTAAAAAGGGTGCTGTGTTTGTAAGTAAAAAGGGTGCTGTGTTTGTAATTAAAAAGTCTCTGTTTGCAATGAGAAAGGCGTAAAAGTCGATCTGAGCAATTTTAAATTGTATAGTTCTGATAAAATCTATGATTAATTGCCAGATTCATTGAGAATCGATCCCATGAAAAGCTTAGTGTTGGAATGAAAGTTTAATAGCGTTTTATGAACAAACAAAGTTTGGATAATCCAGAATGGAACGAAGAAGGAAATCAATTTTCCAGAAACAAAGAATTCGAACGCCATACACAGCGAGACATCAGCTTCGGAGTGGAATCCGGTGGGAGTGAATTCCGGGATCGTAATTGATGAATGCCCCAGGCAAAGGTAGATGGTGACTTCTGAGTATGTTTGCTCATGACTTGAAGGAAAAGGAATCATCGACAATTAATATCGATGACATATCCATTGATGCATGCAAAGCTGTTTTGAGCCATATATATATATATATATGGATGTCTTACTCCTAACGAGTTTTACACACACAGGTTGGCTCTGCTACGAGCAGCAGATAAATATGACATCGGTGATTTGAAGGATGCATGTGAAGGAAGCCTGCTCACCGATATCAAGTGTAAAAATGTCGTTGACAGACTCCAACAGGCATCATTGTAACGGTTGCCAAGGCTTAAAAGGGGCTGTATGAAGTATCTTTTAGAATTTGGTAAAGTGTAGGCTCTACGTGAAGATTGAATATGTTTCTCCAGTGTGCCGATAGGGATTTAGTAGTCAGGAGATGCATTTCTTAATTGCATGGTACAGTTTGTAGATCTGGGCAATTGACGGGTTATGGTCAAGAATTTTGCAGAATGTCATTACTCTGCTTTCGAGTGTTATCAAATTCACAAAGTTGTGCATTAAATAAGTCTGTTATTTTGTTATTATTTTGTTAGGCAGCCATGGAAGGAGATTCCAGAGAAAAGAGAACATGTGCCATCGTCAACAGCGAGCAGAAGAATCGTTTGAGTAAGAATGCTTCGGCGGAAGAGGAGATCATGTTTCGAGGGGCAGAGAGTCTAACAATTTGTGTAATTTGATGATTCCAATTGACGGGCTGCGCACTGTATAAGGAATGAACACATTCAGTTATCCATTTGAATGTAAACAGGGTTTGCCGGTTTGATATTCCGCATTCGAAAAAAACAGAGTTTAATTTTGAATTGAGTCGATTGTAATTTGGAGCAGACTTGTAAACAGGTGTTTCGGTGCATCCGGTTTTGGTGCATCATTTTTGGTATCAGAGCCTGGCTCTGTTGAAATGATTGGTTTGTTTAATGTTGAATTGGGATTGATGGTTGAATAGCGTTTGATTGAATAACCATTTCTGTTGAGTCATGATAAAACGCAGGTCTAAATTACTATTCTGAAGATGAATGTATGATTGCATTCGAATAGAGTGCCCAAGAAAAGTGATGGAAAGGTATGCATTCACGTTAAGTCGGTTTGCAAATAATTTGAGTTTGCCAGAAGATTAGAAATGTGTGAATGTTTGATCTGTAGCATCAAGATTCAAAAGGGAATGCAGAGTGCGTGTGGAAATGTTAGAGACGGCCTAATCCCAAAGGTCGAGTCCAAGTGGGTGCAATAAAACTATGGAGTAGTTAAATCGAATGGAGTATTGAATTGAAGGGTTGAACGCATTAACTGGCATTGTTTAATTTGAACGTTGTTTGACAGAAATTGAAGGCGCAAGGCATGAAGGAACAGTTAAACTTCGACTTAATTGCAGGTAGAGTTGGGTGAATTTGCAAAGGCGTTTGTTAAGATATTTTAAATATTTGCAATGGCATTATTTAAACAAAATTTTATCCGGTTTATCAAGAGCTGATTGTAATGGTGATTGAATAAATGAGGTATGGAATGTGGATTGTGCAAACAGATTTGAATATTGATTGTTTGACAATTTGATGCTTATGAAATGGTTGAGATGAAAAGTATTTTGAAAATACCAGGGATTGGTATTTTTAAATAGAGGAAAAAGTTGAGGCGCATGCTTGCATATGAATGTATGGAAAAGATCCTGGTTATTGCAAGCTCTAAGCTTGCGTCAAATTTAATTTTTGGTAAGATGATATGTTTTTGAAGAATAGAATATTGTAGTCTTTGCATTGAAATATTATTGCAACTAACAGATAAAGGAAGCTGGTGAAAGTTTCTAGGTGAAACATAGGTGTGGCAGAACCTTGAGGAAATCCAATAGAGATTGGATAAGGAAGACAGTTGTAAACACGGAGATGAGTTGAAGCCAGGAAGAGCAAAGAGAAGTGCTCAAAGGAGGTTCCGGAGATAGAACCAATTGCTTGCCAAAAGACCGAGTGAGGAGGGCTTGGTGAGGTAAATGGCGGCAAGATAGGACTTGCTGCTGAAGAGGCTTTAGTACAACTCATAGAGATGGAAAGGATGATGACTAGTGACAGTCGTCACAAAGGTTCTGAAATAAACCACAGCAGAGGACAAAAGGAGAAGGATGCCAAAGCAGTTGGCATACGGAGACAGTTAAGCAAAGAGGAATATGAAAGGGAGAAGGCTGAGATAGCAGTTCAGCTTGAGGTGTTAATGGAGATGTTGCAAAGAAATGAGGAAACCCAGAAGCATGGTTATGTCATGAGGAAGAAGTTGAGGTGGCGGAGACTACAAGAGAAGTGGAATCATCAGGTAAATTTGCAGTTGACAAAGGAAATAAGGGAACTTGAACAAGTTCTTGATGCCAGGCAAAGGATAGAGAAGCTCGAAACAGTTGAGCTACAGCAAAATGAAGATGCTGATGAAGATGTTGAAGTTTCATTATGTTACCCAGAGACTGGACCATTACTTTTTGAAAGTGATGAAGAGCTAGAGGAGTTGAATCATATGAATGATTCAAAGCAGCCCAAAGATTTGATGACTGAAGCATCAAACGAGACCGTAAGGTCTTGTGATTTTAAAACTAACGATTTGTGTGTGATTGCAGGTTTGGAAGAAGAGGAAGAACATCTACTGAAAGATGTTAAAGAAGATGTAGCAGAAGAAAGAACATGTGAAGATCGGGTAAACTTTCCAAAGTCTACTCCAAGTAAAATTATTGAATTATATAGAGAATTGGACTTCCAAAGGAGGAAATTGGAAGAACAGAGGATGAATGTCCAGGATAGATTGCTGATGAAGGATGACAAAGCAGTTGTCATAAATGATAATCAAGAAGAAATTGCAGATGAAATTCCAGGTGGTGACCAGCAAAGGAGTGTTGCAGAGGGAAAGGAAGATTGGGAGGCCGCAACATTCATAGTGACAGCTAGAGCAACAAGTGAGGAGCAAGCAAGAACGAGAATTCAGCAATCAAAGGATGGAAACCATCAGCAAATAGAGGACATACTCGACAAAGAAATTGAGTTGATAAGGAGGTTAATGATAAAGACATCCCAGAGAAAGACAGCTGAAAGAAAGAAAAGAAGCGACAACAAGAAAATGACAGTGAAGGATTGCAAGAGCAAAGCAAGTGGAGCACTACAGCACAAAATATGGAAACCTGGAAGACAACAGCAGATGACAACAGCAGTGAAGCAATCGACAAGCACGAAAGGATTACAAAATAAAATTTGGGATCCAGGAGGAGACTTATGACCAGGTGGTCATGAATTTTTTTTTACATGGGGAGTCTGATGCAGGAGCATCAAGACCTTTTTCTCCATCTGTAAATATGGGGTGTGATAATGTTAATTTGCAAATATGGGGTGTGATGATTTTTAATATTTTATTAATTAATTTGAATTAAATAAGAGAAGGTGAGGATTTATGTAAATATCCTTTTATTAATAAAAGGATATGAGGAAATTTAATGAATGGAAGGATTTTAGGGATAAACACCTATCCTGTAGGGATGTTGAGAGATTTAGGGGTTGTTGAAGATTTTAAGAGATTGAGCATTTAATTAAGTGATTTTGTTTAATTTGTATAAATAGGAGGGCTTTTTGTGAGAAAAGGGGAGAGAGAGGATTGAGAGCAGCTTGATAAGCCAAGGCTATAAGCTTATGGCAAATAGTAAGGGGCCATGAACATTGGATATTTGGCCAGGAAGGAAAATTTGAATTGTAAGTATTTGGTGTGTTAATACAGTATTTGGTTTTTTTTCCTGTATGTTCATTATCGAATGGTGTAAAATTAAATTTGGTGTGAATAAAAGGGAATTTGATTCTTTTAAGTTCTGGAATATTAAAATTGAAAGGAATTGAGTTTTAGTTCCTGTGGAAGGAGTTTAACTGAAGTATTGCTCGATCCTCAATTAGTAGTTACGGTGGTAAAGGAAGTATTTTCGCCTTTCTAGTTTGATTGGGTCATATATCCTGGGCAAGAGAACCGAAATTAGTTCATGAGATTGTAATGAATTGCATACAAGAATGAGATTAGATTTAACATAACACAGAGCCAATTCAGAAAGAGGATAGTCGAATGAGAATTATGGATCGAATCTCATTCCTGTCATGAGTTATGTTGGGCGCAGGTGCTGTGTTTGTAATTAAAAAGGGTGTTGTGTTTGTAAGTAAAAAGGGTGTTGTGTTTGTAATTAAAAAGTCTCTGTTTGCAATGAGAAAGGCGTAAAAGTCGATCTGAGCAATTTTAAATTGTATAGTTCTGATAAAATCTATGATTAATTGCCAGATTCATTGAGAATCGATCCCATGAAAAGCTTAGTGTTGGAATGAAAGTTTAATAGCGTTTTATGAACAAACAAAGTTTGGATAATCCAGAATGGAACGAAGAAGGAAATCAATTTTCCAGAAACAAAGAATTCGAACGCCATACACAGCGAGACATCAGCTTCGGAGTGGAATCCGGTGGGAGTGAATTCCGGGATCGTAATTGATGAATGCCCCAGGCAAAGGTAGATGGTGACTTCTGAGTATGTTTGCTCATGACTTGAAGGAAAAGGAATCATCGACAATTAATATCGATGACATATCCATTTATGCATGCAAAGCTGTTTTGAGCCATATATATATATATATATGGATGTCTTACTCCTAACGAGTTTTACACACACAGGTTGGCTCTGCTACGAGCAGCAGATAAATATGACATCGGTGATTTGAAGGATGCATGTGAAGGAAGCCTGCTCACCGATATCAAGTGTAAAAATGTCGTTGACAGACTACAACAGGCATCATTGTAACGGTTACCAAGGCTTAAAAGGGGCTGTATGAAGTATCTTTTAGAATTTGGTAAAGTGTAGGCTCTACGTGAAGATTGAATATGTTTCTCCAGTGTGCCGATAGGGATTTAGTAGTCAGGAGATGCATTTCTTAATTGCATGGTACAGTTTGTAGATCTGGGCAATTGACGGGTTATGGTCAAGAATTTTGCAGAATGTCATTACTCTGCTTTCGAGTGTTATCAAATTCACAAAGTTGTGCATTAAATAAGTCTGTTATTTTGTTATTATTTTGTTAGGCAGCCATGGAAGGAGATTCCAGAGAAAAGAGAACATGTGCCATCGTCAACAGCGAGCAGAAGAATCGTTTGAGTAAGAATGCTTCGGCGGAAGAGGAGATCATGTTTCGAGGGGCAGAGAGTCTAACAATTTGTGTAATTTGATGATTCCAATTGACGGGCTGCGCACTGTATAAGGAATGAACACATTCAGTTATCCATTTGAATGTAAACAGGGTTTGCCGGTTTGATATTCCGCATTCGAAAAAAACAGAGTAATTTTGAATTGAGTCGATTGTAATTTGGAGCAGACTTGTAAACAGGTGTTTCGGTGCATCCGGTTTTGGTGCATCATTAGTTTATGGGCATAGGAGTAACAGTTATTGTTTAAGGGTTTTGGGGTTAAGGGGTTAGGGGTTATGGGTTTAAGGGCTTAGGGAAATGGGGTTAATGTGTTAGAGGGTCAATTAGGAACTAGAGGATTTAGAGACTAACGGATTTTTAGGGAGCATTATTAATCATTTTTTAAAGTATATTATACATTTACAAGATGGACATAGTGAATATAATTTTATAGGAAAAAAAGAAAATAATTTTATAATATATTGTAATAAAATTTTATAAGACAAAATATAATATCATTAAAAATTAACTAAATAAAATTTTGATTAAAAATTAAATTATTATTAAGAAAGATGATTGGATGAAGATAAAAGGAGCTTATTTATTTAGGTAAGATATAGTTATAAAAAAACCAATTTTTATGAAAAATAATATATATATATAAAGATAATACTTAATTTTATACAGGGTATTGCAAAGGGAGATCGGCAATATACTCTCCCATCAAATTTCTCTAGGGAAATTTGCCTTTCTCCAAAATAGACAGATCCATGAGGCCATAGGCACTGCCTAAGAAGCCATTCACTCTATCAAAATAAGAAATCTAAAAAGCATTATACTCAAGATTGATCTTGCTAAGGCTTTTGATCGTGTCAGCTAGTTCTTCATTAAGATGATACTGATCCATTTAGGATTCCCTCTGGCTTTCATAGATTGGATTATCTACTGCATAAACTCGGCATCCTTTAGTGCACTTATTAATGGTTCTGCATCCCACTTCTTTCATGCTGAACGAGGACTCCGGCAAGGATGCCCTTTGTCTCCCCTTTTGTTCCTTATATTGATGGAAGGTCTTAATAAGCTCATTAGCATTACAAAAAGGGAAGGTAGACTCAAAGGACTGAAAATGAATGAACTCTTCCATCTCACACATATCCTCTTCATTGATGATGTTCTGATCTTCCTGGATGGCAGCATCAGGGGCTCTACCTCCTTCGATGACATACTTATTCTCTTTGAAAAAGCCACTGGTATGGCTGCAAATCAGACCAAATCTATTATTACTCTGTCTCACACCACCCCTTAGGATGATAGAGTAGCTCTTCATTTTTTCCATTATCAATTGCATAATCTCTTGGCTGGCTTGAAATACTTGGGTTTTAGGATCAAACCCCACAGTTACCAGATTGTTGATTGGATCTGGTTAGTGATCAAAATTGAGAAGAGATTGAAAATTTGGAATCATCTATTTTTATCAAGAGCTGGGTGCCTTGTCCTTATAAAATCAGTATTGGAAGCCACTCCCATATATTGGATGTCTCTCACCTGGATTCCTCGGGGAATACTCGGACGCATCCAACAAACATGTTGCAGATATCTATGGAATGGATAAAAGGAAGGAAAAACTTTTGCTTGGGTGAGTTGGAAGAAAATTACACTGCCAAAAAAATCGGGGGGTGGGGGGTGTTAAAATGCCTGTCTGTTTTTTCCCAAGCTCTTGCAGCCAAGATGAGTTGGTCCCTTCTCACTTCACAGAATATATGGATGATTGTGTCATACCATAAACACATTTGACCACAGCAATTACTGGACTGGGTTCATCTACTAGACTGGCCTCGTTTGGGCATTTCTATAGTATGGAAAGCAATCCTACAAACAATGCCTTTCATCATATCTGGCTTGGCATGGCACATAAAAAATGGAGCATCTGTTCATATTGGTATTGACCCATGGATAGGAGGGGGAAATAGATATCAGTTGCCACCTGATCTCATTCAATACCTTCATCTTAGAAATACCACGACGATTGCACATATTTCTGATCATGAGCACAGCACTATTTTCAAACAGAATTGGAGTTCAGCACTTGAAATGGATATTCCTATTCAATGGAAACAGTCCTGGGAATCATATCTATCAACTTTGTATGAAGCTCATGTGAATTTAAATAATACCCAGATGTACTAGTATGGATACTAGCTGAACATGGGAAATACACCCCAAAGTTGGGGTACACCCACCTCCTCTTGGATCGCAAACCTACACTTACCAAAGCATGGTGGAAACAGATCTGGGAAATGAAAACTCCTCCCTGAGCACACCTCTTCATGTGGAGTGCTTTATGCAACAAAACTCCTACAGGTGAAGCCCTTATGCACAGATCTATTCATGGCCCGATCTGGTGTGTTATCTGCAAGCAAGACTCTGAAACCAATGAGCACCTATTTCTGCTCGATCCGACTGTCACTCAATTTTGGCAATCTATCATGCAACATCTCTCCTTGTACAATGCATGGCAAGGCCCTTCTATTCTCCAAGCATGGAACAATTGGATTGCAACACACCAAGGAGAAAAGGACCAATGCCTACCTCTTATCCTCTATTGGACTATATGGATTACCCGAAACCATATTATTTTCAAGAATAAAACTATCCACTGGCCTCTTATCATTGCAAAGGCTATGGCAGCTTATCATGACATTCCAGAAGAGGCAAATCCCCACATCCGGAGAACCTCGGCCCCTGGTCAAATTGATAAAACTAAGCCATGGGCTTTCTTCGATGGAGCAACCCAACCTCATGGTCGTGGAGGGAATTTCATTCTATACATCTCTAATCAACAATTCTATAAGGTCCAATTAGTACCAAGAGAGGGAACAAACAATTTTTCCGAGCTTATTACCCTCCGACATCTTCTCCATTTTGCATTAGCTCATGATTGCTCTACCATTCAGATCTATGGGATTCAAAAATTATTATCAACTCGTTCAACAATAAAAATCATTGTCATGCTATTTCACTTCAAAATATTTTGGATGAAGTCTACAATTTCAAAGCAGTGTTTAACTCAGCCTCTTATCATCATATATACAGGGAATATAATGAAGATGTTGACAGACTTTCCAAGGAGGGCACACTACTACCCCAAGGCTTGTTGATAATCTTTGAACAGATGGGAGTAGATTTCTACCAATACCACCACAGGCCATATATAGACCACGATTACCATAGGGTGGAAAGGCCCTAAATATATATTTTTGTTGTTTTATCATATCTTTATCCAAAACATGTATATATTTATTTTTGCTAATATAGAGACAAACAGTCTGAATATGTACAGGGATTCCTACAGGAAAAATGGCTTGGCCATTTATATTTTTGACACAACTAAATTCGAAATGGTCATGGGCCAACAGTACTCGCATATGCCTTGGGCATCTACTACATGTAAGTTTTCCACATAATGAAAGATTATGATTTTTCCATAGGAAAAAAAAAATGTATAAATCTTTTTATTATATAAAATAATATTTTTTTGTAAATTTAATTTTTTTGTTATATGATTACATCTTTTAATAAAAAATTTAACTTTGAAAATATTTTGTTACATATAATTCTATAAAAGTGATGTGTGATACTTAAAATCATTGTCCATTTTAACTATTTCTAGTATGAAAGTAGATTCATATTGATATCCACGATTTATTGATACTAGGAATGTGAATGGAATCT
Source organism: Pinus taeda (assembly GCA_000404065.3). Taxonomy (NCBI): domain Eukaryota; kingdom Viridiplantae; phylum Streptophyta; class Pinopsida; order Pinales; family Pinaceae; genus Pinus; species Pinus taeda. The sequence goes on along the minus strand of APFE030889943.1, from coordinate 124,427 downwards.
ATAAAATATTTGGAAAACAAATATATTGAAAGTAGATAATTATTAAAATTATTTTACCATTTTTATATCTTCCAATAGGCAGGGTATATTGTAATCATTTTTAGTCATAAAAAAACTTTGACTTCTAATTAGTTTTGAAAATTTTCAAATCATGAAGTTTATTAAAGTTTTGAAAAAAACAAATAACATTTTGCAAATGAAAAACAATTTTTGGAATTTATATATCTATTTTTTTAGGCCCATATATATGACATGACTAATTTTATAGGGATATAAATAGAATTTGTCAGAAATAAGATTTTTTTTAATAATAAAAAACAAAAATAAAAATTATATGTCACCAAGTGTCTTCACAGTACACACATCACATCCCAATATTTATGAAAATTCAATACACACATCAAATCAACCATATGAAATAACTTAAATAGATAATAGAAAAAATTAATATGCCTGCCCATTCTTCCATTATTCTCTGCGGTATCCAAGGGAAAGTTTAAAGATGGCAAATTTTCTTAAAGTTTAAAAACATTGGCGAACCTCACTAGTCCCTAATATACAAACTATAAAATGTTTATTGATATATTTGTAAAATTATTCAAATTTATAATGATTTTATATATAGTCTCTATATAATGTTGGCGATTTTTAAAGTAAAATAATTTTATATTCTAAAATTTGGGCGAATCGTCTTTTATAAAATTGGAAATTGGCAAATCTTTTTTGTGGAAAAATCATGGAAAATTAGCGCACTCGAGGAACATTAGCGCACTAGGCAAACATTAGCCCCTAAAATTTTCCATGGTATCACAGCAACACGAAGCTTCCCATGCAGCTTCTCCTCCAGCTGAAACAAACTCTCTTTATGTTGTGAAGTATGTGTTGTAAACTAGTGAAAGAGTGTGGTTTTGTAAGTCCACATAGGGACTTATCTATAGTGTGGAGAGAGGAGAAAATTAATATTTTGGCCGTAGTTTAATTAGATTGTTTTTTTCCCTGAAACTCATGGAAATTTTGTCAAGATTTTGATAAAATCCAATAGGGATTTTTGTAAATCCATATTACAATTATCAAAATTCAAGGTTTTGGGTGCTCCAGAGGTTTTTAATAGTGTTGAATCCATTTCCACCATCAAGAGCATGATTCAAACACTTATGGTGCAAGATTTTTTGAAATTTTTTTGCCCATATTTTGACCACTTTTGGTTGTCCAGGTAATTCGGCCACTTTTGATCGTCCGAGCAATTCCTCCACCTCAATAGATACTATGTATCATTAATACATGGATAGCATGGCTAACCACCCATTGGGAAGGCTTTAACTTATTCCTTCACAAATTTCCATGCAAAAAGTATCTAGGTAGGTTAACATCACAATAATTCAAAGCTTTCACTAAATTTCCTACATGGTGAACTGATCTCCATGTGGATATCAGGCTTATGGGCGAATTCATCAAAAGACCAAAGGAATTGTGCTCCACCAAATCCTTATGCGTTGATAAGCATAGTCTAATTAATACATTGCAAGTTTTTTTCTGGTGTTTTTATTTTTTAATGATTTGGCCTTTTATAAAAATAAAATATTTGTAATGTTCAATATTAAATATGTATTAAAATATCGTTATGTACTTACCAAAAAACCAAAACGTTTGTATAATTGATACTCCATTATACAGATACAAAGTGGAAGAAGTGATGCAGTGTTTGTGCTTGTTCAACTTTGGGTTTCTTAAATTTATCAAATATAAAAGAAGTTCATGGACTCCATATAATCCATGAAACATTTGTTCAATAAATATTTTCCTTTTTAATAGAAATGGTTGCCAGCGAACCAAAGATTCATCTGAATATTTTGTATGGTAAGGCTATCCTTGATTTCATATCAACAAATAATTATATTGTTAAACAAATATCCATTCATTATTAGTTTTTATTGCTCAGTTAAGGACTAATTCTTATCAACTTTGTTGTGAAACAGAGTGCTGGAAAAGGCCAAAAGAAGTGTGGGAGGAAAGAGTATGCACTTTTTGTTTTTCTGAAAAGTGGAACCAGAAAAACATTTCATTTTAGAATGTGAGGCCTTCAAAGATAACAGGGAAAGTTATGCAGGTACGCTGGAAGCTAGCTCTTGGGATAATCTATTTAGCGAGGGGTTTGTCGAGAAATTGAGAGTGTTTATTGTGAAGCTTTACAGAAAAAGGGTCGAATACATCACGCAGATGAAGCTATCTTTAGCCTCGTGAACGTTAAAATAATTTCTTTCTTTCTTTCTTTCTTGTTGCTTGGTTAATTTTAAATTTTTAATAAATATTGAAATTAATGTTATGAATTCATGCCTCAATTATGAATATATTTATAAAATTTTAATAAAAATAAATTGTTTTTGGATCAATTATATTTTTTAATATTAAAAATTATATTTTATAAAATTGTAAAATATTTAAATTATATTAATTTAATAATTCAAAAGTTCAAATTTTAATTGAGTTCTAATCAAATTTAAAAAATGTTAAAAAATCAACTTATTTTTTTATAAAATTTATATAAACTATCAATTTTTCGTTTTCAAATTCTATAATTATGGTTTATTTTATTAATTTATTTGAAAATCCCCCTGATGGGTTGGACATACGGTGCCAGGTTAGTTCTCGGGGTTCACCCCTCCACCATGAGGAAACCATGTAGCATTTAAATAACGGATTGAGTGCATTGTACTCTGGTAGGGCAAACATTTTGGATGGTCTCAAAGTTTTGATAAGAAGGGTGGCGGAGTTCTTGGTTCAGTTGGTAATTTGGGAAATGCTTATTGGTAAGAGGGAGGTAGACACTGTGGGAGACGATAACTATGGCAGTGCTCCATGGTTTTGGTTCTGGAGAGATGGCTCTGTTGGTCTTTAGTTCGCGCTAGTGTGGCAGAAAATTGACCTTCAAACAAGCACTTGGGATCTTGGCTCTGTCTTAGGCGGAAATTTGCAACCCGACACTCTCACGGGTTGGAATTTTGGGTTTCGTTACCTCATCCTTGTTTTTTAGCTCAAGGATCTCACATCCAGTGAATTGAATCAAGAAATTATGTTTTTTAGCATCCTCATAGCTTAGAGGTCTCTCCTAGGCATCCTCGGTGGCCTATGGGCATCGTGGGGTGGGTCTGTCTATGCTTTCGAGATAGTGAGTTCACGAGCATTGATTGACTTCTATGGTATTGTTTACCTATGTTTACTTTCTGGGGTTCTTTCTTCGGGTCTCGGTGGGAGCCTCGTTTTGGGGGTAGTCTCTACATTCTTTGTTGGTTTCCAGCCCAAAGGGTTGTCTATGTTATTATTTTTGGTTCTCAACTATGAGTTATGTTCTCTTCTCAGTCTTGGTATCTTAAGGGTCCTTAGGAAGTTTGTGAGGATGACCTTTGGGAGTGTTCGTGGGTATGTGGAAATTTGGTCAGAGACATCCTTGGTAAAGTAGTGGGGTTCTATGTGTACTGTCTTTAGTGAACCCTCTGGTTATACTCAGCCTCATTGGGTTCCCATATTCCTAGATGGTTGGTACTACTCTCTCTGTTACAAGAAATCTTTGAAGTGCTCCCAATCTTGTTCATTCAAACTCCTTGTTGCATGTCCAACGCCTCACCAATGAGGATGGTCATGGCATGGGAGTGGAAATTTTGCCAATGCAGGTCATCCTTTTTCGCGCTCCAGTTCATCTTCTGGAAACACAGTCAGCACAGAGCGTGAAGGTGAATTCACACCATCTCCATCTCGCTCTCCAGGACGAATTGAGTCTCCAGCAACAATGGAATCTTTGGTCGCGCAACTTTGGGACATACAGCTCAACCTTGACATCTTTCGTGACCACATGTATGAATATCGTAATTAACTTGTTGCATATATGAATGATATCCAACACAGTCAAAATGAGATATTGGAATAGCTAGATTCTCTCTGACATAGCCACCAGAGAACGAATGACCTCCTTCACAATATGAAAGATTGGGTGGAACATACATATTTCCACATGCATGAGTGTGTTGGATACTTTGCAGACCCCCTGTACTCCCTCCCATCCCCCTCCTTGATATATTTTCAATGGTCTTTGTAGTATTTTTGTTTTCTCCATGCACAATATGGATTCTATGTTAGGTGCAAATAATGATTGCCAAGTTTTATCGAGACATTCTCCAACCCCCAATTCCAACAAGTCTAGTCAGAATAAGGAAGAGGGGGTCATAAAGACATCTTATGTAAACTTTGTTTTCATGAAAATATAATGAAGGTATTTTGAACGACAAAAAAAACTTAATTGAAAATCAAAATATTTTATAAATTGTGTAAGGAGAGGCAGTGGTGTGACACCTCAAAGTGCATATTACTAAATTGTGCCAATTCTAGGTTTTTTGTTTTTCCAAAATTTGAAAATGTGGTTTTCTAAGCATGAAAAGACTAATAAAAAATTATTTATTTGTGTTTAAATTATTTTATTATTTGGGTGTGGCTTGGATTACCAGTTTTTCCTAGTTAGGAAAGGTAAGCCTCGCATCATTTCTTTTAAATATTTATTATTTTAACATATTTTTTATATAATGGTTTATCATATTTATAAATAAATAATTTTGAATTAACTAAGTATAAAAGCACTTTTCAATTTATAAACTTCAACATTACAACTTTGGGAATAAAAATTACATCTTTAGCTAAAGGTAGGGGCTATTTAGAAACATTAAAAAAATGTTACAACACAACGCTTATTTTAATTTTAAAAAAATGTCTTTCCAAATGTAACATGTTACATATAACTTGCAATATTTCTATATTTCCTCAATTCTCTAAATTGCTAAGTGATGCATGCCAAGGCTCTACTTGCGATGATGTTGACTAAAAAACACAACATATAAATACTCAACAACAACCTAGATCGTATATTATTTTTGGTCGATATGATTTCTAAAACCGCAAGGCTACTTTTACATCAAACTTTGTTGATTAATTAGTGAGCATATTGCTTATAGGATTGGTCATCAACAACTATTATAACACTATTTGGTCATAATTGACCATCTGATTGCATTGGCTAAGATATATCTAGTCTAGTATGTTTGCTCCACTTAATTCAACTTTAAAGAGAGTTTCACTAGGTACACATGCTTTCCCTTATGGAAGCACATGTCTCATACATACTTTCCATTCATGTAAGGTGTGTATACATTCTAAAAATTACAAAATTTAAATATGCATTAATTGTGCACTCCAATGTAGCAATTACGGGTTTCTTACCATTGTAAAGCCCTACTTTCCATTTCCAATGAACTTCACTAACTTCTAAGAATATAAATAATGTTCATATGTTGGATAAGGGACCATTAACCATTCTCATACCCTTATACCAGAGCATTGATTGAGATCCAAAATTTCTAATCTTATAATTATTTTTTTCATAAGAGGTAGGTACTATTACACGTGTTTATAAGGTTGTTTGAATTTGTCTTAAAATAATTAAGATAGTTTCAATATTTGGAAAATAATTAATATTATAATGTTTGATTTTTTATTATATTTATTTAATATTATTTTAGTTATAATAGGTGGTTTGTTTATAATTCAATGGATTATCTTTAATATTGGTTAAGTGTTATGAATTGCAAGAGATTTAGGAATTATGTCTCTAGGGTGTTTATTTAATATTTGATATTATAGACCTAAATAAATGTTTAAAGAAAAGAGAGTTGAAAGAACATCGATTTTTTTCCATCCTCTTAAAACTTCTGATCTCCAAGTGAAATCACAAAATAATATGAAAATATAATGATGAATGCAAAATAAGATCAATATGTTTTTTTATTATGGTTGTGACTATATGTCTCAGAAACTGTCTCTCTTCCTACATGTGAAGAAAAGTAACATCTTTCCTAGATTTTTTCAACATATTCTTAAATATCTTGATAAATTACACAAGCATCATCATTGCAGATTTGTTGTCTTTGTTTCTCACTCTCACCTAAGTTGTCTTTGTCTTTGTCCTTTTTTTTTGTTTTTCCATATTATATTTGTAAACGTTTGTATCATTTAAATATTTAGTACATATACTAATAATGCTTTTTTATTGTAATTGTATAATATGGACCCCCTAAGGCATTGCTTAGTGAAGAAGAGGTGGTTGTAGTACAAATGCATGTTCAAGAACATGGAGTGAATATTGAGGATTAAGCTAATGATCTTATGGAAGAATATGATGATGTTGATATCACAGTTGAAGAAGATGGGACAAATAGATTGACCTAGGAGACATTTGATCATGTTGGAATGGATGATGATGGCAACCAATATTGTGGTGCTTATGATATACCTGTACATAAGAGGGAAATTCAACCTCTTTATGAAGGCTCGGAAACATCTCCTCTCTATCGTATTGTTGCTAGTCAACTTAAAGGTGGTGAATGGTTTATCAAACACAGGTGTGACATAGCTCCTAAGGTATGTAACATATTTTGTGACATTTAGTACAAGTACATGATAAAGAAAATATTTTTTCCTTTGTTGTTAATGTTAGTACATTGATCATCATTTAATTTGGAACATTTGGATGCAATATGTACAATTAATATTGTTTACATTAACAAGTACTACCGATTTTTATATTGTAGATTGTTAGGTGAATTTTTGTTACAACTGTCAAATGTTTTACCTCGTACATACCGAGATTTACATGTCATTATGAAATATATTGGAATGGATTCAATTTATTCATGCATGTCCTAATGATGACATTCCATATTATAAAGAACATGCGTCAAAGACAAATGCCCAAAATGTGATGAGAGTAGATATCAAACCGATAAAGTAACAAAAAATATGCCTCGCAAGGTTCTTTGTTATATTCTCATAATTTCACATCTACGACAATTGTTCAGGTGTAAAATCATAGCACAACTTATGGACTACCATTCAACAAATAAAAGTGAAGATGGTGTTCTTCAGATTCCAACAAATGGATCTGTATTTAGGAATATAAAGGAAAGGTGGTAAAAGTTTAAAGAAGAACCTTGTAATCTTAGGCTTTCATTAGCAGTTGGAAGTGTCAATCCATTTAGAGAGCTCAGATCTACTTACTCAGTGTGGCCTATTTTTGTTATCAACAAAAACATTCCTCCATGGATGTCCATAAAGAGGAAGCACATAATGTTGACAATTATTTTTCTAGGTATTAATTTGTTTAGAATAAAAAAATTTAAGACATTAACATCTCATTAGCCTTGTTTGTTTCATAATTATGTCTTATATTTTTTTGTTTACTCATATATGTTCAATTATGTCTTATATTTTTTTTATTTACTCATATATGTAGTAATTATGTATTGCATATTCAATCAATTAGGTAAGTACCAGGTCAAATATATGAATGTATATATCGAGCCTCTTGCCGTTGATTTAGTGGAGTTGTGGAACAGTGTCACTATGTATGTTATCTCTAGACAGGTAGATGCACAAAGGGAATTTGAATTTCATGCAATGCTTGTATGGACAATTCATGATGCCCCAGGGATAACACATTTTTTTGGTATGTTGTAGCATTACCATGCACTTTAATAGTGTTTAATTTTATGAAATTAATTTCATATATGTTTTTTAAATAGTCCCTTCATTTCACATACTTTAAATAATTGATATAAAAATTATTCCATCTCTTGTAGGTCTTCAAACAAAGGGTAAATTTTCTTATCCAGTTTGTGGTCCTATGATGAAATCTCGTCATTCAAGAAGCTTAGGAAAGGAGGTGTTTAATGAGTATAGGGACTTCATTTCTAAGAACCATAAGTACCGAAGTACCAAAAAACATTTTTTCAATGGGAAAGAAGAGACTGGATTAAGAACACGGAGAATGAAACCTCATGCATGGAAGTTGCAATATAATAGAATCTCTAAAGGTATGGATCGAATCGTCTATGTTTCAATATACATGACATATTTGGATTATTTAATATTTTTATTGCATTCTCTTCAAGGTACTATTGACTAGTATTGTTGTTATAATATCTTTAACTATGATTCACCTTGTAGGTCATCAAGGAATTAATAACAAGGCACTTCCATGAGAAATTAAAATCTCTCTCAAGAAATTCAATAGACTCCCCTAATACAAGCACCTAGAAATTGCTCATTTGTTTGATGCAATGCACATCAGTAAGAATGTATTAGATACCTTATGGCGAATATTAGATGGAAGGAGAGAGAAAGAAAAAAGTGTCAAGATTTGTAATGAAATTAAGGAGGCCAATCATGCAATGCAAAGTTCAATGCATTCAAATAGTGATGGAGACAGCCAAAATATAAGTGCCCTTCCATGGTTATTGACAAAGCAGCAAAGCAAGGATGTTAAGAGGTTATTGAAAAAATTAAATTTCCAACTAGATTTACTTCAAAAATAAAGAATCTCCTAACAAATAAAGTTGAATTAGGTGGGGTAAAAGCTCATGATTGGCATACATTCATTAAGATAACTATTTTGGTGTATATATTTGTACATTGGTAAAACATCTTGTTAGTGTTTTTTTATAATAATTTGGGAATAAATAATGATTGACCATTATTTTTGTTACAGTATGTTTTACCTCTATCTCTCATAGATAAATTTGATAACAATGTCAAGCAAGTTATATATGATCTTGGAAAATACATTAGGTAAGTATGGATTTATGTGCAAAGTGTAATTTTTTCAATAATTTATTGTACAAGTTAGACTGCATGTGTTTTACTTTTCATGTAGTATATACTTTTTTGTTGAAACCTGTGATTTTCTTCATTTATAGATGGTTGTCATCTAAAGAAATCGATAAAGAAGATATAAAGTATTGGAGGAAACAAATTCCTCGTCTAATGTGTTAAATGTAAAAGTGTCTACCTTCGACATTTTTCAATGCACAAGAACACTACCTCATACACCAAGTCGAGGTTATTGAAAAGTTTGGACATGTACACACAAGATCAATGTGGATGGTCGAGCAACACTTAAAATCACTGAAGGCTTTGGTCAGACAAAGAGAAAATTTTGAGGGTTCTATGGTGGAAGGATATATGGTATATCAAATGATGTTTTATATTAGTGAATATAGTGCTACACTAGGAAAAAGTATAAATGTATTAGATCACATTTGGGATGTCAACTCCATGAACAAATTTGAAGGAGAGCACCTATTAGGAAAACGTTATAATGACAAAAGTGATATGTAAGTAGATATTGGAGATTTATAATACATTTGATGATCTGAAATTGGATTAGATGATTTCTTCCTCTTTTCCAAAATCAAATAAAACAAAACTTAGGACCATGGCAACGCTTTGTAAGGTTAGAAATCGTTCTTGAAGCAATAGGTTTTACAATGACTCTTCAAATCATGAATCAATATTCATATATAACTTCACATAATGAACATAACATCATATAATCCATGCTGACATAAAGGAGAGCAAGACAAAAGGTTTGTTGATAGAGTTCACTCATCTTGGGCTACATATTTGGGCCTGTCAACATGACTAGACCACTCATATATTCAGTATCAATGAAGTGAATAAACATTTGCTATAGGTAAATATGTGGCTACTACCCCTACAAGGTAATGTTCTCCTACATTGAACTCTCACAACAACAACAACTCAAAACATCTCCTACAAAGATGACATACTTCAACTGAAATGAGCTAAGAACATCATGTGAACCCTTCAATTCCACATTGAAGCACATAATAAAAATGTCATGTTAAGAGAAGTTAAACATGAGCTTAATCCTATTGGTTATAGTTTTTGTAGTAGCCTTTTGAAAGTGAGAATACCCTTACAAGGTCTTCTCCATGTCCAAATACCTTCTAGAACTACTTCCAAACCCTAACTAATCCATACACCTTTAGTCTTATACCTTAAAAAAGACCTTGTATATGTGCTCAAATCAGAAATTAGAGTTTACCAATGGGTTCATAACATCGAAAAATCCTTAAGAAGCCTCTTTCTAAGCTCAATTTGGATAAAATCTCAAAAAGTTATGAGCTTCCAAGCTCATCCATGAACTTGATTGTTAACCATCCTACAAATTTGTAGAAAATCCTGTAGATTCACAAGCTCATGTAATCTACTAAAACAAGAGACAAGAATCTACTTCTACTTTCAACTAGCGGAAGCCAATAGAGATCGATGAAAATAATAATTGAAAAGAGGAAAAGAATTAAATACACATAACACAATAAATATCTAGGGAAAGCCACAACTCAAAAACCCACTATGTGTATTGCATATATCATACAATGAAGATGAGATTACAATGTTTGTTCTCACAATAAAAATCCCATCACTCAGTAAAATAAATATCCAACTCACAAGAAAACTCTTGGCCAACACTTAGCCAATTCTGCAGCTCTCCAAGTCCCTATTTCCTTGCACAATTCCTATGGTTGATTAGCCCATCTTAAAGGGAAATCAATGCATCCAAAACTATGCAATCCCTTCTAGGTTCAGTTCCTGATTGCATGCACCATATGTACAACTCAGAAAATTATACAAGTAGTACATTGTCCCTACACTCTATTCTCAACTGGGTCTTTCTCAGAATCCACATGAATGAGTTTATGATGAGGGAATCTTTAGTTAACTGGAGTAGCACTAGTTAATGCATTAGTGCACCAACTGACTGTTAACTCGCTATTAATTCCTCAAACAATTTGGAACTAATTTAACTAGACTAAAATCAGTAAACTGAGTTAACTAATTACAACTCATACTTAACTCATCTTGGACCCCTATAATATAGGGAGAACATATACATGACTTCATAAAGACTTCTAACATGAAATTCCTAAGTTAACTAAGTAAACTCACTCTAGTTAACTATTACAAGTTGCTATGAGAATAGAATTCAGTTTTAATTCAAGGAAAAATTAAACTAGAATTTCTGGATTCTCTTTTTATCATTTCTTGTTGTTATTTTCAACACTCCCTCTCAACAAGAAAGGAATTCAACTCGATCCTGATCCTAAACCTTTGGAATGTTATTCATGCAACACTTATCTCTAGTGTTTTTGCTATAGCAACTCCAGAAACAAAAAAAACATCCAACCTGAATTAGAATTATTCCTTTGTCATCAAAGTCTCTGACTGTTATTGCCTCTGTCGACTGAAGACTCTGTGCTTTTGTCGACTCTGCATTTATGCACTGTTGTCAACCCTCTCTGCACTCTTTAGTATCTAACTGATCTAGCCTCTTTCACTCTGATCTCTGACTGGATCAATCCCATTGATTCCTCCTGCTACTATTTACTTTGGCCCCCTGTAGCAAGGTACGATCCATGAGTTAAAACTTCTCAATGGACCCATCCCAATTTTAGCCCTCTTGGGACTGTCACTTCACATTGCCCCACCTCACACCTAGAGGTAAGGCTGCATCTGCTCCCTCTGCCCACCTGGCTCAAAATTTCCCCCTCCTAAAGGTGTTTTCATGAGTGGACGCCTCCACTCAGTCTCCTCTCAGATTCTCCAATTGTGGCTACTCCACATTTTTCTGAGACTACTTCTTCTATGCTTGAGTATATTTCTCCACTTGGTCTCCTCTCAGCTTTTCCACAATTGTCTGAGACTGCTTCGAGACTTCTTCTGGGGCTGCATGTTGAGAGGTAATTTACTCTCCCTCTCAACCACTAAGTCTCTAACCTTTTTCTTGCTACTCAAGGCTTTGCATGAATTTTGAACCTCAAGAGCATGCAGGTTCTTAACCCATGCAACGATCTGTTTCACTTATCTCGTGGTGATGTGTCTAAGGAAAAACTTTCCCTTACTAAAAATCACATCATATCCATCGTCTTCCAATACTGTGATAGAAACAATATTCTTCTTTAGTCTTGGAACATACATCACATCTCTAATCCTAAGAGGGGAGCCAGAATCCCTTTGAAAGGCAACGGTACCGATCCTGGTAGCTCTATACCTCTCGTCATCTCTAAACTCTATGCTCTGCTTGATGTCTTTCTCCTCAAAATCACTAAAGAGATCTCTATTCCCTGTCATATGGAATGAGGCACCACTGTTAATATACCACATGCCTCCCATGGTAGTGTCGGTCATGCATGTAATGAGAGTGAAATCAAGTTCGAATTGTGGAGCTAGAGCTTCACCTTTTGCTACTACTGTCGGATCCTTCTTGCTTGCTTTCTTCTGTGGGTAGTTCTTGGCATAGTGCCCATGCTTATGACAGTGAAAACACTCGACTTTCGTCAAGTCCTCCTTCTTTCCACCCTCCACACATTGGGACTTCTTTCCCTTGACCTTATTTTCCTTACTCACTAAGGAAAAATCCTCTTCCACTTCCTTGGAAGAGGTCCCATTTCTGGTATTCCTCTTGATCTCCTCCTGTATCAAATCCGACCACAGTCATTCCCAATCTGGTAGCTTCTCCCAACCATTGACAGAGTTTTGATAACTATGCCAACTCTTTGGGAGTCCTAGAAGATAAAGATTCACCATATCATCCTCGACAACAGTGATTCCAACACTTCCAAGTTCATCATGACATTGAGTGAACTTGTTCAAGTATTTTGGAATTGAGTCGCCCACGTCCATCTTGATTTTTCAAAGTTTATCTTTCAGTGCCAACTTCCTTTGGTCACTGTTGTTCTTGAAAAGGTCCTTCAATGCTTTCCACATAGCATGCAGAGTTTCCTTCCAATGGAGACACAAGACAATGTGCTCTTGAACTCCCTCAAGGATTATCCCCCTTGCCCTTGCCACACACTTCTTCCATTTGGTCAGATTCTGAGCATCTGATGTTGGTGGCTTAGGAATTTCCTAATCAATGAATTCCTTCAAGTCATTATCATCCAACGCGGCCTCCAACCTGTCCTTCTAGGCTATATAATTCGAGTTTCCATCCAAGGCATACTCGAGCCACAAACCATATAACGACATATGTCGATCCTAAAGTATGTATTGCTAAGTTAAACTTCACTTGTAACCCAAAACTCAAAACTTTGAAATTTCCTCTAGTATACTATTCTCAACTCCGATACCATGTAGAAAATATTATAGATTCAAAAGATCATGTAATCGACTAAAGCAAGAGATAAGAATCTACTTCTACTTTCAACCAACAGAAGCCAATGGAGATCAATGAAAACAATAATCGACAAGAGGAAGAGAATCAAACACACATAACACAATAAATATCTGGGGAAAGCCACATCTCAAAACCCCACTATCTGTATTGCATATATCAAAAAATCAAGATGAGATTACAATGCTTGTTCTCACAAGAACAATCCCAGCACTTAGTAAAATCAATATCCAACTCACAAGCAAACTCTTGGACAACACTAAGCCAATTCTGCAGCTCTCCAATCCCTATTTCCTTACGCAATTCCTATGTCTGATTAGCCCATCTTAAAGGGAAATCAGTGCATCCAAAACTATGCAATCCATTCTAGGTTCAATTCCTGATTGCATGCACCATTTGTACAACTCAGAAAATTATACAACAAATAGTACATTGTCCTTGCACTCTAGTATCAACTAGGTCTTTCTCAAAATCTACATGCCTAAGTTTCTAATGAGGGAATCTTTAGTTAATTGGAGTAGCACTAGTTAATGTGTTAGTGCACCAACTGGCTGTTAACTCACTATTAGTTCCTCAAAAGGTTTGGAACTAATTTAAATGGACTTAAGTCAGTGAAATGAGTTAACTAATTACAACCATACTTAAATCATCCTGGACCCCTATAATATAGGGAGAACATATACATGACTTCGGGAAGACTTCCAACTCAAAATTCCTAAGTTAACTAAGTCAACTCACTCTAGTTAACTATTACAAGTTTCTATGAGAATAGAATTCGATTTAAATTCTCAGTTTAATTCAAGGACAAATTAAGCTGGAATTTATGGATTCTATTTTTATCATTTCTTGTTGCAATATTCAACAAAATTTGCCCTTCTGGCTAATTGTCCTACAAATCTGCCTCAAAAATCACTAACGGAGCGATAATTTTTCCCTACATAGGTGCATTCTGTTGGACATTTAAATTAGCCTCTAATGGCTTGAGACTAAAACACTAGGGCATATGGACGCATGGGGCCGAGGGTTGGGCCTTAACGCCTGGTCCCACCAGTTAGGCCCCTTAACTTCAGGCGAATGGTTACATGCACTCCACGGGTTCAAGGGTTGGGCCTTAATGCCTCCCCTACCCATCAGAGCTCCTTTCCCTCTGGTGTGTGGTCATATAAAGTCCACAAAACCTGGGGCTGGCCCCCCTCCTTTGGTTCCTTCACCAAGCACTCCCAAAACCTGTGCTTGTGGTCATGTCGGGCGCATAAAACCATGGTGTTGGCCCCCCTCCACTAGCTCCTTTGCACTGAGCCCAAACTTCCACTCCACCATGGTTATATGTAGTAGCATGTGATTTTGGCTAGGCCCTTTACCTCCGCTCACCGCCTGTTAGTGCTTGGGCATTGAAACATGGTCCGGTGGCATGGGGTGTGGTCAGGGCCCTAGCCCCTTCCCCCAAATGTGATTTACACCAACACTAAATATATGTTTTTGCCTATGGTTAACAAGAACCAAAGCATGGCCTATTGGTAATGCTCATTGTTTCTTGGTGGGAGGTCTCGCATTCGATCCCTATGGGGGTAGCTTGGCCAATAACCATAATTTTTTACCATTGTTGGGAGGCCACATGGCAGCCACCCATTCGCCCATGTGGATCCCAATTACTGGACCACCAAAATACACCAACAACCAATCAAAACACTATGAAAGTCGACCACTTCAGAGAGGAAAAGTGTCAGCCTGCCATTCCCCCACATTGTACAGTCAACTTGCCTAGTCATTGTACAGACTACACAGTCAACGTACTTGCAAAATTTTTGCATGTTTGGGAAAATGATCAAAACATGATATCGGGAGCATACAATATCAATTTTGAGTGATTCAATCTCTGTTGGATTCAGATCAGAGATTTATTCGATTTGGCGTTGGTTTATAGAAATTTTGGGCACTTTCATTTTTGAGCTTGAAATTGATCACCTAATCACACCTTCTCACTAGGAAATTTTGGACTCCAAAAGTTTACTTCCCTAGTCAATATGAAGAGGCTAGAACTCAAAAACACCCAAAAACTCAATCCAAAATGCAAAATTTTCAATTGGTTCCCTTCAAGTCCAAATCAAGGCACTTTGCTTATCATCCTCTTGAAGGCTTGTTGTCCTATTAAGAATTGAGCCATCATTCTTATCATTGTTGTAGGACCCATATACTAATGAGTGAAATCTGAAAATTCTCTATACTCTCATATTTCCATGGCTCCAAAAACACTTCATCTTGAAGTTTAAATTGTTGAAGACAAGCTTGACTCCATCTTGGAAATCGGAAACAAAATAAAATTGCTTTAACGTCTTCAAGCTGAGCTTGTACATGAGAAGTACACTTCTGCAAAATTTTCCATGATATGATTGACCTTGCCTACAATACATAGTCATCTAATACAATCTTAAAAACAAAGATTCAATCACACAAGTTTCAAATCAAATACTTGTATCACTGAACATATGACAATTTGTAGAAAACTTTGAATGACAATCTTGTACATTCACAAAAGTCCTTGAGCATGTGGACTTATATGAGCGAATACATACATCAATGAAAAACATCTACTTGTTGACCATAGTGACAAAAATTTTCACTTTGAAAAAGTACCTAAACAGGTAACGACAACAAGTATTTACAAAATTTTACAAAACAACTTTACAATAGGTCTACCCAAATCTTACCTCTCATAGGCTTGTCGGTTCTCTTCTTGTACCATCTTTGTTTTGAAGATCGCTTAGGATTGCAGAGAGTCCTCTTTGCCACCTTTTGTTTCCCTTGCATTATGCAGCATAATCTCTTTACCTTTCTTTGAATGAAGTTTTGGATGTAACTTCCAACATCGTTCAGTGTCATGTCCGTGCACTTTGTAATGAGCATAGAAAAAATTCTTCTTGCCTGTTGACATAGAAGTTCTCTAATGTGAAAGAAATTCATTATGCTTGATGCAAAAATTTTGGTTCATTCGTTTAACCATTATCATATGTTGCTTACATACAGCCACACAATGGTCAAAAGCATCACAAAATGTGCAAGAGGATCAATTCCACGAGTATTCAAAATTTCCATGCACTGGAAAACACTCTTGAGAGTTATACATGCCTTTAGAGTTGTAGCTTCAATGGTTGTCACAAGGTGGTGACAGCTCATTCTCAGATGTTTGATGTACCTCAAGCTATTTGGAACATTCTCCAAACCCCTTTCAATTATATCACAATCCCTAGTACTTCGGTCTTTCCTCAACAATAATTGGATTTGTAATACCTTTACCATTTTTTCCAAGACCTCCACCTTCATATCCCCATCTCGAAAAGAAACTTCATGCCTATGCCCTTGGTATGTTGCTCGAATGCTTCAAAAGAGTTGTTATTCATATAAATGGAAGGAGTGGAACATGAGATGCTAATTACCTCTTTAAACTTGTCATGCATCCTTTCAGCTTTTGATGATGATGATGATGGCCAAATTATAGATGACTCTAGCCACCCACTCTTGTCCATTGGCATATGGTGTACTTCATGAATATGTTTACAAAAATCACATGCAACATCTTCCACATATGGTCCAAAACCACTATTTGAACCATGACCACATACTGGCCTCATTCTAGAGGTTTCCCTTGCTAGTGCAAGAGTTGAACTTTCTACAACTTTCTGATCAATAAATTGTTGCAATACAAAGAGCATGTGTCTCTTCTCCTCTACAGGTATCTCCAACATCCTTCTTAATTCTATTTTCCCCATCTAAAGAATCAAATTCTGCTCCTATAGCTCTTGGATATTATTTTTTATGTGCATCTTGCAACTTGGTCAATTGGTGCTCTGATACCAAACTGATATGAAATTGGATTAGGTGATTTCTTCCTCTTTTCCAAAATAAAATAAAACAAAACTTAGGACCATGTCAACACTTTTCAAGGTTCAAAATGGGTCTTGAAACAACATGTTTTACAATGACTCTTCAAATCATGAATCAATATTCATATGTAACTTAACATAATGATCATAACAACACATGATCCATGCAGGCATAAAGAAGATCAAGACAAAATGTTTGTTGACAGAGTTCACCCCTCCTAGGCTACATCTTTGGTTCTCTCAACATGACTAGACCACTCATATATTCAGTATCAATGAAGTACATAAACATTTGTTGTAGGTAAATATGTTTCTATTACCCCTACATGATAATGTTCTCCTACAAAAAATTATCACAACGGTATCAACTCAAAAAATCTCCTACAAAGATGACATACTTCAACTGAAATGAGCTAAAAACATCATGTGAACCCTTCAATTCCACATTGAAGCACATAATCAAAATTTCATATTAAGAGAATTTAAACCTGAGTTGAACCCTGTTGGTTACAGTTGTTGCAGTAGCCTTATGAAAGTGAGAATACCCCTACAAGGTCTTCTCCATGTACAAATGCCTTCTAGAACTGCTTTCAAACCCTGACTGATCCATACACCTTTAGTCTGAAACCTGCAAAAAGGACCTATAGATGTGCTCAAATCAGAAATTATACGTCAATGGATTCATAACATCCAAAAACCCCTAAGCAACCTATTTATGAGCTCAATTTGGATAAAAACTAAAAAATTTATGAGCTTCCAAGCTCATCCATGAACTTGATTGTTAACCATCCTACAAATTCGCCCTTCTAGCTAACTATCCTAGATATCCACCCCAAAAATCGCTAATGGAGCGAGAATTTCTTCCTCTGCAGGTGCATTATCTTGGACCTTTAAATTAGCCTCTAACACCTTGAAACCAAAAAACTAGGCCATATGGACGCATGGGGCAGAGGTTGGGCCTTAATGCCCACCCCCACTAGTTAGGCCCCTTAACTTCGATCGAATAGTTACATGTGCTCCACGGGTCTGAGGGTTGGGCCTTAATGCCTGCCCTACCCGCTGGAGCTCCTTTCCCTCTAGAACGTGGTCATATAAAGTCCACAAAACCTAGGATTCGCCCCCCTCCCAAAACCTACACCTATGGTCATGTCGAGCGCATAAAACCATGGGGTTGGCCCCCCTCCACTAACTCCTTTCTGTCGATCCCAAACTTCCACTCTGCCATGGTTATATTTCATGGCATGTGACTTGGGCTAGGCCCTTTACCTCTGCTCCCTGCATGTTAGCACTTGGGCATTGAAACATAGTCTGGTGGCATGGGGTGTGGCCGGGGGATAGGTCTTAGCCCTAGCCCCTTTCCCAATAGGAAATTGCACTAATGTTAAATATATGCTTTGGCCTATGGTTAACAAGAACCAAAGCATGACCTATTGGTAGTGATCCTTGATACTTGGTGGGAGGTCTCGTGTTCGGTCCCTATAGGGGTAGTTTGGCCCAAAACCATATTTTTTGACCACTATTGGAAGGCCACGTGGTAGCCACCCATTGGCCCACGTGGCTCCTAGTTACTGGACCACCAAAATACACCAACAACCGATCAAATCACTGCTAAATCCAACCACTCTGGAGAGGAAAAGTGGCAGCCTACCATTGGCACACATTGTACAGTTAGCCTACCCAGTCAGTGTCTAGACTGCACAATCAGCGTACGTTCAAAATTTTTGCATGTTTGGGAAAAAAATTAGAACGCGATATTGGGAGCATACGATATCAGTTTTGAGCAATTCAAGTTGTGGTGGATTCATATCGGTGATTTATTTAATTTGGCACCAGTTTCAAGAAGTTATGAGCACTTTTATTTTTGAGCTTAAAATTGATCACCTGATCATTTGACCTTTTTGTTTTTATGTATATCGTACTTATTTAATTTTTAGTCTTCTTGCATAATCCATTATTATCAAGGTATAACATGGTAATTAATTATATATATGTGGATTTTTTATTTTAATACAATCGGTCGAGAGTGGGATGCAATATATTTATACATTGGAAACAATCTTGATTGGATGAATGTATGGATTGAACAATGCAAACAAGTTAATAATGGTATGTTATCATGGTATCATGTGTCGACATTAGTCAAAGAAGGTGAATGTAGTGGAGATACCAATATTACATAGAGATAAATTGATTTAGCATATGGTTTAAAAGATTATTAGGAAAGAATATTCACCCATACTAAGTTTTTTTACAATTATATTGATTCATATGGCATGTTTTTTTCTTAATTTGAAAAATTTCAAAGTATAAATATGCTTATCAATTGACAATGCATTTTTTTATGTGTTTGGAATATTGTAGTTGAAACACCACAACAAAATTTGGTGCAATGGCCACAAATTTCACATCAAAAGGTTGGATGAAAAGATGAAGACTTCTGATAATAGGACAATTATAGTCTTTCAGGTTATCAATGTTACCTCTAGAGCTGACAGACATCCAGAAGTCTCTAACAATCGATATTATGGGTATCTACATGATATACTTGAGTGTGACTTTAAATCCTTCAAATTAGTTTTGTTCAATGTCAAATGGTTCAGGCTACGAGTCCACGAACATGACCCTAATATAACTGTTATGGAGCATGCTAACGGATTTATCATGGTTAATACAAGGAACATTGAGCCAAGATCAAAGCCCTATGTTCTTCCAACCCAACACGAACATGTATTTTACGTAGAGGTTCCAGGTAAAGCAGGTTGGTCATATGTTGTTAGATATGATCCAAGAGGAATGTCGACAAAGTGTAATTTAGTGGAAGAAGACGAAATTGAAGAAGAAGATCATGTGGAGGAGTAGGGGATTCATGTGTCAAATGAAGATGTCGAATAATTTCAAGGATATTTTAATCAAGACAATGTTAATTTGTATGAACTAGATGATATTGATGATGTGTCAAATGAAGAACTTGAAGAAGTCAAACCAAATGTAGAAGAGCATGTTATGAATGATGATATAGATGATGATGATGCTAATATGGAAAATACTTTGAACATGAATTCTAAACTGGATGATATGGATGATGAGCTGGATTAGGAAGAATATTACTGATATCAAAATGTTGAAATGTATGATGTATTTATTTATATGTTTTCAGTTGGTTTGTTCTATTTTGTTCACCTTAAATTTTTATTTTCCTAGTTTTTATGTTTGATTGTTAATGTATTGTTTCTTTCAAATATATTATAGTAGATAGATTGGGAATTGGGGAATTGAGAGTGATATGAGGGGGACAAGGGGCCATATGAACTTCCACCTTCATGTGGCTTTCCTTTTCCAATAGAGAATATATTATTCTTGAAACAAAGAGAAGTTCATTTAAGTTTATACCATCATCTCCAATTTTAACTTTGGTTTCTCTAATAATTTCCAAGGTTTTCCATTTACTAATTAGTGGATATTATGCTTTGAATCCACATAGAGTGACCTGTGAATGATGCAAAATACAAACCTAAGTTCAAATGACTAATTCATAAAGTTCGTAAATGACAAACCTAAGTTCAAATGATTAATTCATAGAGTTCGTAAATGACAAACCTAAGTTCAAATGAAAATGACATGAAAAACCTATGTTCAAATCATCATTATCATCTTTTTCATCAACATCATTATTAACATCGTCATCGTCATCATCACCATCATCCTCCTCCTCCTCACTATAATCAACATCAACGTCCTCATTGTTTTCATCGTCATCGTCATCTTTTTCATCAACATCATTATCAAAATCATCATCAACATCATTATCAAAATCATCATCATCATCATTGTCATCATCATCACAATATAATCACATATTTATCTTCATCACCATCATCATTTCAATCATCATCCATGTAATTTTCATCATTATCATCATCATCTTTTTCATCATCATCATCATCATCATCTTTATCATCTTCGTCAACATCATCATCGTTTCTCTCATCATCATCATCATCATCCTATTTTTCATCAACATCATCATTAAGATCATTATCATCCTCATCATAGTCATCATCATCATCATCAACAACAACAACAAAATCGTCATCGTCGTCATCATCATCATTGTCATCACCCTCATCATTATCATCTTTATCTTCATCATTATGATTAATGTCATCGTCATTTCAATCGCCATCATCATCATTATCATTAATGTCATCATCATTTGAATCTCCATTGCCATCATCAACATCATTGTTAACATCATTATCATCGTTATCATCTTTGTCATCTTCAACAACATCATTATTGTCATCATTATCATCTTTTTCATCAACATCATCATTAACATCATCATCATCGTCATCATCATTGTCTTCGTCATCATCATCGTCATCATCATTGTCTTCGTTATCATCATCACCATCACGATTGTCATCACCCTCATCATTAACATATTTGTCTTCATCATTTTCATTAATGTCATAATCATTTGAATCGTCATCGTCATCATCATCATCATTAATATCATCATCATCATCATCAATATCAGCGTCAAAATTGTCATCATCGCCATCATCGTTGTCATCTTCATCAAAATCATCTTTTTCATCTTCATCAAATGTCTTTCTTGTTGAAATTGTAGCAAGAAAAGGCTTCATTTTGCTAGTGCCTTAGTCAAATGGAGAAAAATTGAATTTCCGCATCAGCGGGATGACTTGGGTTGCAGTTAGCTAGAGTGACATGGTCTTGCCTACTAGTTATCTTAGTAAATTCAAGTTATAGGCTTGCAGTAGAGTTGTGCATGTGGTGATTTCTAAAATTTAGCAATCTAATTCAGTTATTTTCAGTTTGAATCAGTTAAATGAGCTCAAGTTATTAGTTGAGTCAATTGAAGGTCAGTTGAGTAGTATTATTGTTGTTAACTCATTGATCTCTCAGTTAAACTACTCAATCAGCTTAAAATAGCCCAAACATGCATGGAATTCGAATTTCCTAGCTGGAGTGGAGGAAAAGGAACATTGTGACTATAAATTGTATACTAGTTGAGTGTATTGGATTGGTAGTTAAGCAGGTGAATCATTCCTTGGGAATTACACAAGAAAATAGGAGAAAATCCTATATTTTAGGAGCTAATTTCCTCTAGAACTATGCAGGAAATAGGAGCAAGTTGGGGCCTTGAATTGGCTAAGTGTTGTCTAGAGAAAGACAGTCAGCACAATAATACGTTTACAGTGCAGGTTATGCTTCAAATTCAAAGCAAGTCATTGTAATAGTTTCTCATTCTCATCTAATTAATGAAAAGCAGCCAAGGGGTTTTTTCTAGTTGGGTTCCCCTATAAATCATTGTGTTCTTGTGGTTTTTTAATCGTTGCATGTTATTTCATGTGCTTCTATCATGTTTTTTCATTTCCATGAAATAGTAGAAGAAATTTCAGTATCTTGATTTCAGTTTGATTTCATTAGCAGTAGCAAATTTATTGCAATTTCTACATTCCTTTCAAATATATTATAGTAGGTATATTGGGTATTGGTGGATTGAGAGTGATGGGGGCGGGAGGAGGGGCCATATGAGCTTCCACCTTCACATGGTTGGCTTGTTCCACCAATTAAATGACATAAACTATTTATTATACATATAGACCGGGTCCATCATCAAGACATAAGAAAGATAAAGAGAAAGGTACAAATTAATAATATATGGACCAACAAGAATAGCACAATCAAGAAACCCTAAGGCCAACTAGCGACAATAATAATTGAAATTAAGATGAATAAGGTTATATAATTATATTAATATTTACTAAATAATAATAATGTTTTATTAAATTAATGTAGTAATATATGTATCATGTATCATATGTAATCCTCAAGTTGTAATACTAATTTAAACCCCCTTAATCAATGTACATATATTAATAAATATTAAATAATAAGATAGAATACTAGAATAATATATAAGGATATTTATTATGGTACAAATATCTACATGAATATTATTATATATATTATATATATATATATAGAAAAAGAGATATAAGATAGAGAGAAAGTAGAGAGAGAGAGAGAGAGAGAATGACCTAAGTAGGGGCTTAGCAAAATGCAAATAGGGCACCAAAAAAAGGGAGAAGCAAGGGCGAGAAAGAGAAGGAGGGAGAAGGGAAGAAGAGTTTAGAAGAAGAGATAGAGGGAGAATGTTATAGCATTATTCAACACTCTTGTAGTTATGATGCTCTTATATTGGGCAACCCTTTCCCATTCAGACTTGGTCATTTATTAAAAATAAAAATGCATTCCATACACGACTCTGCCCTTATAAAATCGCGTGTACACGCGAGTACCATAATACCAAACCCACGAACATCATTTAAAATATGAAAAAAATAAAATATTTCTTATTTATTGGGTAAGGTTTACGGATTTTAGTGAAATCTTGCCTACATGAGCCTGTGGCCTAACTAAATCAACTGAATTTTGGTGGTATTTGTACACCTCATGGGAAGGCCTAAAACATAGAATGAGATAGGATATCGAAATTATAATCCTTTTGTCCCAAGATCAAATCTGATTTTCCATGTGCCTCCTGCACTTCTAGTCATAAGAAACCCTTATTAACTTGCAAAGATGTTCGTCTTCCATTATATGACATCCTTTTGCACATATTGAGAGGTAATCTTTAAGGCTTGGGCTAGATGGATCCAAAGGAAGGTTTGTTGGTGCCGTGGTCAGATTAGGTTGTATTCTTCCACTCCTATTTGGTGATATCAATAAAGAAGCTGTCTTGATTAAGAAATGTTGTGATCTCATGTTTTTTATAATTCATGTCTAATATATCATGCTTTATACATCTATACTTAATGATCTAACATGTTTAATATGCACATTCTTTGAAATACTTTTTATGTATATCCTTCTCTGGTTTGTGTTGCAGGTCTGAACACTTTGGAGGAAGCAGAAGGCTTGGACCCTACGGGATCGACATCAAATATAGGACTTCCGGGTATTCTTCACAAACCCAACTTTAGTAGTTTTCATAGTTTTCTTTCTTGAATGAGTGCTTCTTGTTGATAGTCTGCCTTCGATCTGTTGAGGTTTTCAACCCTTACCTAAGGGAGGTTTCTCCCGCTAACAGAATTGGCATCTCCACTGAGGAATATAGTCTTGTATTTCCTACAAGGATTTTTTTATTCTTGATCTAGGCTCTCTTATCTTGTTTCTTGATTTTTCTAGTCGTATTGATTCATTTGCAGTGTGGGCAGGCAGTCTGATCTTTTCGATCAAGCCTGTACTTTTTATTTTTCCCTATGTTTTTGCATATACGAGTTTTTCTTTGTGCATAGTCGCATATACACGCAGTTTATTCCAAAGAAACCCGCGTACATGCATGTTTATTCAGACAAAATCATGTATACATGCGGTTTTCCTTATACACAATTGCATATATCTAGGAAATTTTGAATTTTTCAAAAATTTTCCTCCAATTTTGGGAAGTAGCTTGGCTTTTCTGCTCTTTTAGAGTCATTTGCAATCTGGAATGATCTGGTTTCTTGCTAATGTCGATTTCTTGGTCTCTTTTTGCAAAAATATTTTGTCAACCTAGGGTTTGCTATTTTGTGAAGTTTTGTTCTTTTAAGTTTGGATTTTAGACCTTTTGGTAAAGTGCCTAACTATTCTATACATCTGGAACAAAAAAAAAAATTTCAACTTGCCTTAAGATCCAATCTTTTCATTGCTTCATTTGCATTCTTGAAGTTGCTTCTTTATGTTTCTTCTTATTGGTTTGAGAAAGATTTGCAATTTTGGTTTAGTGAAAGATTTTAGTTTTTTGAGATCTTTTGTTTGTTGAATCTTTTGTGTGTCCTTTAGATCTGCTCATTCAAGTGTTTTTGACCTTTTGTGATCTAGGTGGATGTTGGTGGCCACCCACCAATCCCACTTGGACCCCCACAACTACTCTTTTTTCAGCTTCCTTAATTGTAGCATAGTTTACTATTTTTAGTATTTTTTCGGGTCCTAAACTTCTGAAGCCGTTTTGAGGCCCTAAACGGTGTTTCTTGGGAAAACCAAGAGCAGCATGGGTCATATATTGATTTTTCTCTTCCCAAAATTATAGTCCTCAGATAGATCTTTCTAATGAGCTATTGTGCACATCAAACGGAGATCGTATGCCAAAGTTACGACCCCAGGAAGTTGATGTACCAATTTACCCAAACAGGGCCCACAGTTTGGCGCTTCATCTCCTAGGGTTAGGTTTTTGGATGTTTAGGGTTTTCCATTTCTCAACAATAAATAGGCCTTCGAGCCTCATTGTAACACAATTTAGAGGCATGTAGCTGCCACATCTCTTCTCAGAGATAAGCTACCATTTCCCTAGTTAGTTTATTTCCATTTCTGTTTGTAAGCATATTTCAGTATTTTACATTAATGAAATGAAGTATTATTTTCGCTGCATCTTTGTATTTATGGTTATCTTTGTAATTTGTTGCATTCCTGTTTAAATCCAGATCATTTTGTTGGTCTTATCATTTCAGTGATTGTTTATGTCTGGTGATCTTTGGTGTCTTTTCGCTTCATTTTGACCTTGAGGTGATTAGCTTTTTTTTCTTCTTGAATATTTTATTCAAAGCACTTAAAAGGAAAAAGTGAAAAAACATTTATTTTTTGCCTTTCTTTTCTTTGATTTGATCTTTTTGTTTATCAATAAGTGTGTGAATCTTTGTTTGAAGTTGGAATTTTCTTTTCTTGAGAGATTTTTTTCTTGGATGTTTGTTTCTCTTTGTTTGGTCAAATTTTGACTTTAGGATATCAAAAGAGCACATTTGTTTGTTTAGAGTATTCCATAGAATCTTGTAATTAGGCATTATAGTATGCATTAAGTAGCTTGTATTTAAGGCATTTATTTTTTAATCTCTTAGATAGATGATGAATGTGTGAGCGTATCTAAAAGAGAAAAATATTTTTTTCTTTCATAGGTTTCTCGTAGAACCCTATAGAGATCATTTTTCATCGAAGAAAAAGAAGTTGCATTTCACATGTAGCCTATTTTTCTATTGATTCTTTTTGTGTCAGAACATCATAAGTTTCACTTCCGCTACCCCTAACTTAAGTAATAACCAATTAAATCAAGCGCTTAATTTAAAATGAACTAGATTTTTCTTTTTATCATAGATACATCAACTAGTCTAGGATACTTAGGGCCTTGGAATAGGTGTGTGGAGAGTAAATTCTCCAAGGCCACTCTAAACTGAAACATAGAAGTTAATTAAAGAGTGCAAAATCCAGTCTCGTTACACTATCTGGGAAAGTTTTTCTAACACATGAGTTAAGCACGAAGACAAGTGAAGAGAGGGAAAGAGAGATACCCCCTCTCCTACCTGTTGGGTCCCACGGCCACGAATATTCTGCCTGGCTTCTTATTACTAATTGGTGATCTTAGTTGCCTATCCTAGGGACCACACAGGTGACTGTGGGGGGGAATACCCATGGTACCTGAGACAGACATTGTATCAATTTCATAGTACTTCTAGAGGCTTCCCTTGTGAAACTTGGGTACTTGCACCAACAAATACTATTGTCTAGAGGTCAGCGTAACTGTTTCTGATACCTTCACTAGTGGGTTTGGGACATAATTATCCCAAACTATCTTCAGAAGACCCTTATCTTCGCTTTGTTGTATTTTGGTGTTTGGTCCTAATCACCCAGAACGAAAATACCTGGAAGTTTCTTTTTTGGTTGTATCTTTAGGGATTTTTTTAGTGAGTGCTCTCTGCTCCTAGATTGCCATAAGTTTTTATTTTTAGAGTCTATAAAAATTTCTCTTAACATTTAAAAGTGGTTGATCAACAGATTCGTCAGTCTAGGAGGCTTCGTGGGCTTTCACCTGCGAGTGTCGAGCCTTCATTTAGAAGGCATAGGAGTAGTTCTGTTAGTGATTTTCAACCCATATCAGCTGATACATCGGAGATTAATCCAGCTTTAAGGGCTCTTATTTCACAAGGTGAACCTAGTGTGGTTCATAATTTGGATGTAAACGCTCTAGTCCTTGCTAGGGTGCTCTTCCAATCGAAAGACGAGATTGATATTGAAGATGTTATTAAGTCCCTCGTGACTCCTTCGATTCCCCTTCCTTCTCATCTTCCGTACATTGTATCATACATGGGTACCCCGACTCATAGGTCGGAAAGCCCTATTCACTCTTCTTCTTTTTCCCAGATGGCCAGTGATAGTGGTGTAACCATGGCTGCAGATACTTATAGTGTGCAGACCCCCCCTTCAGTTGTAGAAGGGGGTACTATTTCTATCTCTATTATTACACCTAGTACAGTAGTTGTTGTCTCTACCTCCATTCCAGTTCCAAGTGGGGGCACCCAAACTTTCTCTTCTTTCACTGGTACCTATCCTTTCAGGATGCTACCTAGTGGGATTCCCCCATTACCTCAACCTTTCCATCTATTTTTTCCAAATCTATGACTTCTATGCCAAGTGGTTCATCATCCTTTCAGGGTTTTTCTTTTGGAAGTGTTCACATCCCTCCTTCCAATCCATAATTGAACTTAGGACAAACTCAGAATGTTAATCCTTTCCAAGTGGGTCAAGGATGGCCAAATCCTTACATTAGTGGTTTAGGGGCTGGGAATTCATCCCATTTATTTGGTCAGCAAGGGAGTATGCCCCCACCTTCCACTGGGACCTCACAAGTCTTTCCTCTCCTAACTGGTGCATGGAATCCTTATTAGGGGTTATCCCCTTCTTTCAATGTTCCCCTAAGTGGAAACTATCCTATGTATGGTAACCCTATGGCAGGAGGTGGATACCCTCCAAATACTTCCAGGCCACAAGAATTTCCTTATGATTCAGCTCCTTCTATGATCAATCCATGTTAACCTGGTGCCTCTCCAAATCCAGGATACTCTTTTCATAAGAAATTCTACTCTTGGTGGGTGAAATTATTCGGCTCCTCTACGCTTACCATTCTTGGAAACCTTAAACTTGTCAGATATTTCGAAGTTAATGAATGATCTGATCCAATACAATCCAACTTGGCCTCCGGTTCCCACCAAACTCTAATATGATATTCCTAAATTTCAAGGGAAGTTTGGGGAATATTTGGCTGATCATATAACCACGTTCCACTTATGGTGATCATTGAATTCCTTGGTCGACAATTCAATCAAGTTGAGATTATTCCAATGTACCCTAACTGGAAAAGATGCAAAATGGTATATTGAGCTAAAAGGGGGTACCTTTTGTACGTTTGGCGAGCTAGATAATATGTTTTTAAACCATTTTCAGTTGCCTATCCGATATGATGTCGAAACTGAGCTTTTAGCCAGCTTCCAAAAAGACAAAGAAACTCATTTTTCTGACCATATCGAAGAGTGGTGCAGAAGGAAGAGGCTCATTAAGGCATATATCTCTAATGAGTTCCTTCTTAAATGGTTTTTGAAATGTTTACAGCCAAAAATTTCTAAGGATGTGTCGCTCTCCAAAGTGTTCACTGAATAACAATCCATATTCAGAGCCCAGCAATTAGATCTTATATATTCTCAATCTAGGGTCCTCTACAATATTTCTCCTGATGCTCCTCTATCGAATATTGATCTAGCCAAACCCAATACAGGACCCCATGCCGAGGACCCCATGTCGACAGAATTTTAGGATTAATCGATAGTAGCATGGCTAACCTAGTAAATCAATTGCAGCAGTTGTCTTTATAATCTACTTCTCCAGCACAGGCATCGCCTTCAGTGCCTATGTCTTCCCAACCTTTACCAGTTAATGTTGTCCAATCTTCGAACCCCGAAGGAGACTAACAATCTGATGGTAAGAATAAGGGATGTGGTAGGAAGAAAGATAAGGCTGGGACAGGGAATGCGAATAGATCTAGTAAGGATACTAGAGAGGGAAAAAAGGAATCAAAAAAGAAATTAAAGTTCCCATGCAAGTTACACAATGGGGATCATCTTACCCATCTTTTCCCTAAGATTCAGGATGCTCGGGGATTGTTAGCTAAGCAAGGTGATCTTCTAAGGCTAAGACTGCTTATGATATTCCAGAGCCACTCCATATTGAGAGGCACTTAATTGAGCCTATACCTCGGATGCTGAAAAGCTCTATAAAATGTTCAACTACTAATCCCAATTCTAAGGCTTCCCGGAACTACTCTACTATTTAAGATATGGCTCAAAGCCCTTGTGCGATGTCAGCATTAGAGGTACTCTAATCATGTCTTGCACAAAGGAGTGTGTTTCTCACTATGATAAAAGCAATGGATCCGAAAAATGCTCTTGTTATAACATTTGATATGTCAAATGCTAAGAAGAGACTCCCTCATCACATGTCCTTCCATATTAAATCTAAATATCGGAAAATAAATATCTTTCAAACTTTAGTCGATGAAGGGGCTTCCACATGTGTCATGTGGATGTCATGTTGGAAGGATATCGAATCTCCAAAAGTTTTTCCTTCCCCTACTCTCCTTACCACATTCAATGGTAATTCTCATAGGCCTCATGGAATTATTCTAGCCTTTCTTGTCTGTGTTGGGGGCAAGGTTGTCAATTTTGAGGTAGAAATAGTTGATGCCAGTTTGGAATATAATTTGTTGTTGGTTCAAAATTGGGTTTATGCAATGGATGTTATTGTTTCATGTCCTATTCTTCCCCCATGAAGGGATATTTGTTACGATTGATCAAATGTCTTATTCTCCTAATGATCCCAATGCATCTTCTGGTTCTACCGATCAAATGTCTTATTCTCCTAATGATCCCAATGCATCTTCTGATTCTACCATCCCACCAAGCAGCCTGTGGAGAATTTGGGAGTTGGAATGTATTCCTCATTGATGGGTAATTTTGATATTCCTTCTCTTATTGCTCATATTATTGTTATTTCATCCTTCAAGGTCACTCCTCAAAGAGGTTCTTTCAGAACCCATATTTTTTCTGATCCTTGGCCCTTACCCCCCTCTACAACCACATTAGAGGAAGGGAAAGTAGGTGAAATGGCGTGCCCTATATCTACGACAAAAATTGAGTACTAATCTATAGTCACTTATGTAGATTTCAATCCCATTTATCTCTCATCGAAGGATGTGGATGGAGATATGGCTCCAGTCTAGACTCTTGACTCTACTTCAGCTATGGACTTCCATGACATAGTCTTACCATCTGAAGAGGAAATCCTAGAAGCAATGACTGGGGTAGAAAGACCGTGAGATGACTTGCATCATCGGTCATATTTTCTCCTTGACTTGCATCAACTTGAGTCAAACTTGTCCAGTCCTTCTTCAACTGGAAGTGTTCAAAAAATCTCAAATCCTTTGGCCCGACCACAATTTTTTTCCAAAGTTAATATGTGCAATATTTCGAAAACTATTCTAGTGAACATCTCTAGGAATCCCAATATTATTGAAAATGTCTTCATCGGAGCTGCATGTTCCCCTGAAGAAATCAAGATTTATACTGACCTCTTTAAAGAATTTCAAGATGTGTTTGCTTGCTCTTATGAGGAAATTCTTGGAATCGATCCATCAATAGTTTGACATGAGATCAAGACTTACGAAAACACTAAGCCTGTATGGCAAAAGCTTCAACCGGTAAATCCTAGGAAAGCAGCAGTTATTAAAGATGAGGTTGAAAAGCTGCTTAATGTAGGTTTCATATACCCCTTTCTATTAACTGAATGGGTCTCAAACCCAGTCCCTTTTGATAAAAAGCAAGGAACAATCCGTGTATGCATTGACTTTAGGGATTTAAATAATGCTTATCCTAAAGATAATTTTCCCACTTCATTTATCTATCAGATCATTGATGAGTGTGCTGGAAATGAGGTGTTCTCCTTCATGGACGGTTTTTTAGGATATAATCAAATAACTATCCGTCCTTAAGATCAACACAAGATAGCATTTGTTTGCCCTTGGGGTACATTTGCATACAAAAATATGCCTTTAGCCTTAAAAAATTTGGAGCCACTTTTCAGTGGGCCATGTCTTATACTTTCCAAGACATCAAGCACATTATAGAATCATATTTGGATGACCTAGCTGCTCGTTCTTGAAAAAAATTGATCATCCACATCACCTTCACCTCGTTTTTGAATGATATTGTTACTATAAAATCCAGTTAAATCCTAATAAATGTGTGTTTGTTGTCACATATGGTCAGTTATTAGGGTTCATAGTATCCAATGAAGGGATTTGTGTTGATCCATTTAAGGTTGAGGTAATACTTCAATTGTTTCCCTCATCAATAGTTCATCAACTTCAAAGTCTCCAAGGTAAAGGCAATTTCTTAAGGAGATTTATCATAAATTATGCCGAGATTACAAAAGGATTTATGAGATTACTAAAGAAAGTATTTTCATTTATTTGGGACGATTTCACTCTACGCTCCCTCGATGCTTTGAAAAGGGCATTGACCTCTGCTCCTCTTTTGAGTCCCCCCGATTATAGCAGGGATTTCCTCTTATATCTCGTCGCAGCAGAATCAACCATTAGCATGGTCCTAGTTTAGGAATACCATTCTCTTAGAGATCATGTGATTTACTATTTAAGCCAAGTCTTAGTCGGTCTTGAAATTTGGTATTCTAATATAGAGAAATTAGCTTTGGCAACAATTCACATTGTCCAATGACTTCGTCATTATATTCTGCTTAGAAAAACTTTTTTGTTGGCCAATGTCAACCTATTTCATTTTGTCCTCAGTAGGCGAGTCATTGGGGGAAAATATAACAAATGGATTGTGATCTTACAGTAATTCGATCTTGAATTTATGCTTGCCAAATATAAAAAATATTTAGTATTCATAGAATTGATCTTAGAGTTACCTTGTGAAGAATATGTTGTTTATGAAGAGTTATTTCCTGATGAACATCTCTTCCTCATTTCTTCACAAGATCCTTGGTATGGAGACATCATATTATATCTCCAAACTTTGAAGTTTCCTCTAGCTTTCTCGAACGATGAACTTAGAAAATTGTGTCACCTAGCCAAAAATTATGTTATTATCGATGACACTTTGTATCATCGCAGGAGTTATTCAATCCTTAGACGTTGTTTAACCTTAGAAGAAGTTGAGTCTTTTTTAAATGACTTCCACATTGGAGCTTGTGGAGGTCATCTATTCGGGCTTGCTACAACCCAAAAATCTTGCGTGCAGGCTATTTTTGGCCCTCGATTTTTAAAGATTGCATGGAAGCAGTAAAAAGTATTATCCTTGTCAAATATATACTAGGAAAATGTGCACTCATCTAGCTCTGTTTTTCCCCGTCATTACTGTTGGTCCATTCACAAAGTGGGGTATTGATTTTATGACTTGTAAACTGGCTTCGACAAAAGGTCACAAGTAGATTATCATAGCAGTGGACTACTTTACGAAGTGGGCAGAAGTTATGCCTACTTTTTCCAACGATGGTGAGACAACAACTCTTTTCCTTTTCAACCAAGTCATTTCTCATTTTGGTATTCCAAAAGAGATTGTCACTTCCATAATAAGGTGATGTTTGAGTTGGCTTTAAAATTGAGATTCTGGCAAGAGCATTCGTCTCCGTATTATCCTCAACCTAAGGGCCAAGTTTAAGTCGTGAAAAAATCCCTCAAAATTATCATGCAAAGGACGATCAACAAATCTAGATTCATTTAAGCTTAGTCTCGGAGTATCCATAGTAGAAACCATATTTCTATCAACGTTTCAAATCCCAACAGGGATCCATCATCAAGACCAATCTAAATGATGATAGAAGAAGAGCTTGTGAAAGGATAAATAGTTAAAGAAATATTTTTTATTGAAAGTCAGCTAATAACTTTATTTTAATTTTA